>CAWUFW010019249.1:0-192868 GCA_963921515.1 Calotriton arnoldi | reverse complement strand
GCGTCCGTTGCCAGGCAAGCCATTGTCAATGGAGTGCGCCCGATCCGGTCCATTGCGTGTTCAGCGCGTACAGGGGTACAACGCGTACCCGCACACATTGAAGGCAATGGGCCGTCCGGAGGCACCGATCGGTCCATTGCGGTACAACGCGCACAGGGGTACAACGCGTACCGCGCACATTGAAGGCAATGGGCCGGCCGGAGGCACCGATCGGTCCATTGCGGTTCAACACGCACAGGGGTACAAGGCGTACCCGCACACATTGAAGGCAATGGGCCGGCCGGAGGCACCGATCGGTCCATTGCGGTTCAACGCGCACAGAGGTACAACGCGTACCCGCACACGTGAAGGCAATGGGCCGGCCGGAGGCATCCGATCGGTCCATTGCGGTACAACGCAGCACAGGGGTACAACGCGTACCCGCGCACATTGAAGGCAATGGGCCGGCCGGAGGCACCGATCGGTCCATTGCGGTACAACGCGCACAAGGGTACAACGCGTACCGCACACATTGAAGGCAATGGGCCGGCCGGAGGCACCGATCGGTCCATTGCGGTACAACGCATCACTGTACATGTGACTGGCATAGGTCAGCATGCCTGTCTCAGATGGACATATGCCAGCCACAGATAGCTCCCAGGGAGTGAGGGGCACACCTACATCACGACAGCCTGTCCAAACCTTATCATAAGGCATGTAAGGCTGCATTTCCTATTGTGTGTATGTTGGTGTACATGTTGTCCTGTGGGTGTCACCTGTGGGCAGCCACCCCCAGGCTGTGCACGTGTTCATGGGGACAGGATCCTGGGTGTTACGTGTACGTGACCACTGTGATGTGCAACTGTTCATATCTGTGCATGTGTCATGGTCACATTTCACAGTGGTGTTTGTGTATGTCATGTCACTAGGGTGACCAGGCGTCCCGGATTTGCCAGGACAGTCCCCGTTTTTCACCAGCTGTCCGGGCAGATTTCGAGAAATTTAGCTCATGTCCCGGTTTTTGGAGAGGGTCGACTAAAACGGGGGAGGTTCTTTATGTTTTACAAAGCAGGGATAGTTAGCAGTTGTTCCAAGAAAGCAATTTTAATTCACAGGCAAGCTACTGGGTTTAAAAATTGCATCTTATGTATGTTCTTTCTGCCTGTTTTGTAATTCTCTGCTGAGGAGCGCTGTCATTCTGTGCGCTCGCTTGACGTAAACTTATAGTCCTTCTTTTATTTTTGTGAAATGTCCCGGTTTTTTGCTTTAAAATTCTGGTCACCCTACATGTCACATACCCCGTGAGTCCCATGTGGGACGGTATGTTTGAGCCAGGGTGTCCCAGTGGCACAATAGTGATGGCCCTCCACAGTCTTTGTGCATGTGGTGTTTACAATGTCTCTGATTTCATGTGCACAATGGGAGACAGTCTCCACATCCACGTTGTGTGTGCATGGACTCTGATGTTGTGCGTGTGTGTCACAGACGTCCATGTCTGTCCTGCCATGGCAAGTGTGGCCACTACCTGTGGGGGTCATGTTTGTTTTGCTGTGGTGTACACATGATACTCCAGGTGATGCCAGTGTCCATGTGGCATTACAGGGTCCCTGGGAATGTACCTGTCGTTGAGCTGTGGTGCCTGGGGCACATCTGTCCTCACATGTCACTGTGGGGGGTGACTGTGACACGGCATCATGATATCAATGGGCCAACCTGGGACAAATTGATGCCACCTGTAGGACCGTGTTGACAGATGTTGGCCATGTATGTACCATACATGTCCTTCCGGTACTGCACACTTCATGTAGTTGTGCCTCATGATGATGTATGTTGGGATCTTGAGTGTGTTCAATGCCGCATATGTGGGGTGACTGACGATCTTGCTTACTTCTCCTCTGCACTGCAGGGCTCCTGCTGTCCATCGGCCATTCCCAGACCTGGCAACGATGGTGGAACGGGACAGCATCCGACGGTACCGCTTCACCAGGCAGCTGATTGAGGATTTGGCAGTGCAGTTGTCCCCACATTTGCAGCCTGGCCGGCCGTATCCTACAGCGCTGACCCCCAAGGTGAAGGTGATGGCAGCCCTACACTTCTTTGCCACCGGTACCTTCCAACATACTGTGGCGTCTGCTGGTGGGATGTCACAGACCATGTTCAGCCGTGTGCTCCGCGATGTTTTGGCGGCAATGTTGCTCTTCCTGAACCGGCACATCTATTTCCCTAGACTGCGACGACTCACTGACGTGAAGAGTGACTTTTATGCCCTGGGGAGGATGCCGCATGTAATTGGCTCCATTGATGGGACACATGTGGCTTTGGTACCACCACAGGCCCAGGAGCAGGCCTACAGGAACCGCAAGCACTACCACTCAGTCAATGCACTGGTGGTGTGTCTTGCAGACATGACTCATCACACACGTGTGTGCCCGTTTCCCTGGTTCAGCACACGATGCCTTTGTGATGAGGAGTAGTCGCATCCCCAGGATGATGGCACAGATGCAGAACCAGCGTGCCTGGCTTGTCGGTGTGTACTGACTTTGTGCCATTGTGTGTGATCTGATCTGTAGTATTCCGCCCACTTTTCCAAGTCAGCTGATGTGCACTTGTCTGTCCGTAGGTGACTCGGGATACCCCAACATGCCGTGGTTGCTGACACCCCTCAGGAACCCTGTGACACCTGCCCAGATGCGCTACAATGAGGCACATGGTCGGACCAGGAGAGTGATTGAGCGGACCTTTGGTCTCCTGAAGAGCCGCTTCCGCTGCCTGGACAAGACCGGAGGGTCCCTCCCATATGCCCCTGCGAAAGTGTGCAAGATTATCATCGTCTGCTGCATGCTCCACAACCTGGCAGTGCGGAAGGAGTTGCCTCTCATCCAGGATGACGATGACCAACATCCGCCACCTGTGGAGGATCCTGGCCTGGACCACGATGCCAGTGACGATGATGATGATGATGGTGATGGTGATGTCCGCACACAGCTCATCACCAACTTCTTTAGCTGAATGTGAGTATCCTGAGGTGTTATGTGAATGATGTGAGTTGGCATGATGTGTGGGTGGGGCTCTGGCGCTGTTGGAGTGTGTCCATGGGCTACTTGACTGGATGTGTGTTGCGATGTGTGGTTACAGGTGGGCTGTACTCCCCAACAGTGTTGACATGCTAACTTGGTTCTGGGTGGGTATCTTGTAACATGTATTGTGCATGAGTTTTGCTGTTCTGTCCTGTACTGCATTGCTTTTGACTGTGTGTCATTTCTGTCCTTCACAGGGTACTTTCAGATTCGTTTGGTCAACTGTGTCCACCGACGACGTGATTGCACATCCAGGCTGGTAGCTGTTTTGTCCCTACAGGTGATGTGCGCCACACCCATGGACTTCCTTCCGTCTACAGTTGTTGACTGTGTGCCCGCTACCAGGTGGGGTTACCTTGCATCTGTAGTGGTTACGGCATGTTGCTACTGTGTAATAAACCTGTGCTTCACTTAGTGATGTGCGTTGTCTGTGGTCACACATTTGACTGCCATTTGCTTACTGCACCTGTGGGCTACTTGACTACAACTGGGAATGGGTGTGGTGTCTGTGCATTGCACCGTCTTCCCTAGCAACATCAGTGTAGGCAATGAGTCAGATGGCCTAGGTGTGTATGTGTTGTGTAGCCCTGGTGGTGTGTCTCCCTCATATGTGTCACGTTGCCTTTACTCACATGCCTGTGTTGTCCTTGCTGTTGCAGTTCGCATACACAGTGTAATTTTGCAGTTCATCATCCCCATAACAGCACCCATGTTGGAATCACGACAGAGGCAAGTATGGTGTATTAGTGTGTTTATTGTGATACATTTGTGTTAATAGTGCATAGGATGGGTTGTGCTGTACATGAATCTTGCAATCCCAAGTTCCTAGGTGAATTGAAAGTCCGGGTAGACAGGATCCCCAGTATCGGGGCCACAGTTGTCTGACACATTGGTCCAACTTGTACTCCCCATGCAATGTGTGGGAGTAGTGTTGCCGTCAACAGGGTGAACAGTCTGTGCACAAAGGCGAACATCCAGAACAGGTTCAGGCTTCCTGGGAGTTGCGCTTGGCCATCGGCCTCTCACTTTTCCCTCCTCGGGCGACCCCTCTTCTTGGGGGAGGGCCCTCAAGTGCAGGCTGCTGCGGTGCAGGGGACTCTCCGCCAGAGTCCTCCTCCCTCCCTGTGGCAGTTGCAGTTTGTTCGGCACCAGATGTTGTTGGCACACAGGGAGGTGTGGACTGGTTGCTGTTCATCTGGCGGAGGCATTGTAAAATGTCCCTGTGCACCGCCGTCATCTCATGCAGTACATCCCACTTGGACTCCACGCGGGACATGTGTGAGTCCACACGGGACATGTGTGACTCCACGTGGGACATGTGGGAGTCCAAGCGGGCATGATGGGCAGCCTGCTGCTGTTTGATGTCTCTGAGGAGCCCCACTACCTGGCTGAGCTCTCCGGTGCTGGACTGGTACGCATCAGCTATGCGTACCAGTTGTGGGTCGTCATGCACACCAGCAACGTCTGCAAGCAGCGACCTCTGTCTCCCACCCCTCCCACCACCCCTGCTGACATGTGCAGTGTGTGCAGTTGCACGCACAGATAACCCTGGTCCACCTTGGGGGTTGGTGGTGGTGGTGGTGTCCATGGCCCCAGGTTGGTCCAGGGTCACTGCGCTGGTGTTGCTCCTTATTCTGTCCATGTCGGCAGGGATGGTATTCGTGGTGACAGTCGTTGTAGGGGTGGGTGCAGGGAGTGCAGCTGGTGGTCCTGCTGGTGCTGCAGCTGGTGGTCCTGCTGGTGCTGCATGTTGACTTGCACCGGATGTGCCAGGTTGTTCATCGTCCGAGGAGGACAGAGGCTGTACGACGCCAGTGAGCTCGGCATCCTCTTGAGCCTGGGACTGGGACTCCTCAGCGTCTGCTGCTGTGTCCCCATCATCACCTGTTTTTGGGAGACACAAACAATGTATGTCATGTTTCTGCAGGCATCAGTGGTTGACACACATGACAGTTGTGACTGTGCCTCTGGGTGCGGGCCTGTACATTGCATTGTCCTAAGTCGTCACAGTCAGGGGTTGATATTGGTGTGGCACATTGTCCTGCATTATTTGGGCATTTCTATGTATTTTCTGGGGTGTGAACATGGTCTGCATTGCTTGTGTTTGGTTGACAGCCAGACCTCCTTCCCACCCAGCCAGCCAGTCAGTTATCCCACCATGGAACGTGCTTGCGTTGCAGGGAGTGGAAGTTGTCTCTCAGGATGTCAGTCAGTGGTGTCCTGCTGTTTGTTGGTGCACAGTTGGCAGCAGGGCCTTGTGCTCCCCACAGCAGTAGCCAGTGTCAGCCATCTTGTGAGTCCTTCTCCACTCCCTGTGATGTGAGCATGGTTCAGGGTGGTGTTGATGGGACAGTTGTGGGGGTGAGCTATGTCTGTGACTACGACTCCCATCATGCCATTGCCTCCACCCCACTTGCCAGCATTCCCATACTTACTTGCTTTTGTGTGGCGTTCAGTGGGTGTGGGTGTGAGGCAATGGCAAGATGGCTGACAGTGGTGTCCTGCTGTTGGTTGGTGTGCAGTACCCAGCATGCCCTTGTGCTCCCCACGACACAGCAACAGTGTCAGACATCTTTGATGGGCCTTTCCACTCTCTGTGGGATGTGCATGCGTGAGTGTGAGCTTGCTGGGCCATGTGGTGGGGGATGTAGGGCTGTGAGTACGACTCCCATCATGCTATTGCCTCCACCCCCCTTCCCAGCATGCCCATGCTTCCTTCCTTTTGACTCTGCTTCCCTGTGGGTTGGGCTGGCTGTGCTGACAGGATGGCTGGGAGTGTTGTCCTGGCAGTTGTTTGGCTAAGAGTCCCAAGAGTGTCCCTGTGCTTCACACAACATAACCCAGGGTGGTGGTGCTTTGTGGGATCCTGTGTTAGGATGGAGGGCAATGCATTCTACCAGGTGGGTACTGTGGAGTTTGTGTTGGGGAGGGTGTGAGGGGAGGTGCTGGTGACTATAGTCAGTGCTGCAAGTCCTCCTTCCCACCCAGCCAGCCAGATATCCCACCATGGAACGTGCTTGCATTGCAGGGAGTGTAAGTTGTCTCTCAGGATGTCAGTCAGTGGTGTCCTGCTGTTTGTTGGTGCACAGTTGGCAGCAGGGCCTTGTGCTCCCCACAGCAGTAGCCAGTGTCAGCCATCTTGTGAGTCCTTCTCCACTCTCTGTGATGTGCGCATGGTTCATGGTGGTGTTGATGGGACAGTTTTGGGGCGGGCAATATGTGTGACTGCGACTCCCATGATGCTATTGGCTACACTGACTTGGCCAGCATATACAGAATTCCTTCCTTTGAGTGGTCTTCACTGTGTGTTGGTGTTGTTGTGGTGGCTACATGTGTGGATGTGTTTGTTAGTTCTATTTGTGCCACTGCCTAGCTGTAGTTGTGGTTGTGTTTGTACATGTGTTGGCACAGTTGGATGTGACTTTTTTGATGGCATGTGTTGTGTTTCTCTGACTGACATACACATTTTGGGATGATTCTGTTCTGGTTGCTGTGTGATTGCTATGAGTGCATGGTTTGACTCTCCCTTGACAGTGATGTGTGTGTGTTTTGTGGCAGTATATTGTGTACATTTGTTGTGTACTCACCAGGCTCTGGGATGTCCTCTAGTCCATATATGCTCACTGGCGGTAGGATGGCCCGCACCTTCTCCTCCCAGGGCCTGAGGTATATTGGCTTGGCAGGAGGGCCACTGCCGGTGTGTTGGCTGTTGATGTAGTCTTGCTTCAGCAGTTTCCGTACCCTCCTGCGCACGTCATACCACCTGTTCTGGATGTCGGTCTTTGTGCGCCGACATGGTGATTGGGCGTTCACCCTGTTGATGATCCTCTCCCACATCTTGGTTTTCTGCGACATGGGGGTCTGTTGGACCAATGTGCCAAACAGCTGTGGCTCTACCCTGAGGATCTCGTCTACCAGGACTTCCAATTCACAATCTAGGAACTTGTGATTCTTCTTGGGGGGCATGGTGATGGGTGGTGATGGTGAGTGATGTGTGTGTTGGTGTGCAGGTGAGGGTGTGTGAGTGTGTGTTTTGCTGGGTGTATGTGAGGTAGGTATTTGTTGGTGTGCTGCTGGTGTGTGGCTTGTGTGAGGGATGAGCTGTGGGTGTGTGGTTGCTTTCTCTTGGGTGCTGGCAGTGGAATGGCATTTGCAAAGGCTCATGGTAGTGATTTGTGTCCTTTATATAGGTGGAGTTGTGGGTGTGTCTTTGTTCTCTGTCCCCACCCCCCCCCCCCAGTATTTATTGGCTTGGTAATTGCTTGTTTGGCCTTTTTTTGGGTGATTTTTCCTTTGTGTTGTTTGTGTAGGTTGGAAACGTTCTTGTGACCGAGTCGGACCCTGCATTGGTCTCGTACGGTGTTTTCCGTTTCGTTCACGCTGTGTTTGTGCAGTTTTCTATGCTGCGTACGCGTCGGTCGCGGTGTTTTGTGTTGCTTCGGCTCGGTTTTGTATGCGTGTCGGTCGTACGGCTTGTCCTCCGTCCGACTCGGTCGTGGTTTTCGCGCCTTGCATCGTACTTTGCGGTTTGGAGTTGGCGTGTACGTTTCGGTCGGATTTGTTCCGGGTGCGTGTCGGTCGGTTGGATTCGCGTGTTTTTCCGGCCGGATTGCTATTTTCCGTGCGGCTCGGTCGGTCGACTTGGTTTCGTTACGTGTCGGTCGGATTTTTCGCGCCTTGCATCGTACTTGGCGTGTCGGGCGCCACGGGTACGTGTCGGTCGGTATTTTTTCCGGATCCGAGTCGGTCGGTGCTTTTTCCGACCCGAATCGGAATCGACCCCTTAAAAGCACAAGTAACATCGAGTACAGATCTAGACACAATAAATTCTGTTCAAAAACTCTATGAGTGGCTACAAGAAGCTTTTGATATCCTAATACCACATAAAAAACACAACAGAACAAAACAAAACAAAACAAGCACCTTTGAGAAATGCAGAGATAAGGGAGATAAAACAACAAATTAGAAAGCTGCAAAGTGCCTGGCTAAAAACCAACACCAATCAAGACAAACTTTGCCCACAGAAAATTAACACATTATACAAGTCAGCTATCAAAAAAGCTAAGAAAAGGTACTATTCAGATAGAATTCAAAATGCTAAATGTGCAAATACAGAATTCTATAAAATTCTCAATGAATTTAGTAAACCAAATTGCCTAGAAGGAGCTCATCCCTTTACTCAAGATTTCACAGACAAACTGGCAAATCATTATACAGTCAAAGCAGGTATGTTGGACTTATATTTAAAACAAAGACAAAGCACCAGCACCAAACCTTTTCCTAAACAACAATTGTTAGACCTGGCACCATTGGCGTGGGTCTCCCTTCCATTTTTTGCTGTTGCCTCCTGTGTTTTTGCTATGTTTTTGCTGGTCTAGATGCTTTGGGCACTTTGCCACTGCTATTCAGTGCCAAAGTGCAAGTGCTCCCTATTGTAAATTGTGTAATGGATTAGTGACTCCATAATTGGCTTATTTGATTTACTTGTCAGACCCTAGTACAGTGCACCATGAGTGCCCAGGGCCTGTAAAATCAAATGCTGCTGGTGGGCTTGCAGCACTGATTGTGCCACCCACAGAAGCAGCTTGTAAAATATGGCTCAGGCCTGCCATTGCAGAGCCTGTGTGAAGTCTGGGACTGCCATGTCGACTTGGCAAGTGCACCCACTTGCCAGTCCCTAAACCTTCCCTTTTCTACATGTTAGTCACCCCTAAGGTAGGCCCAAGGTACACTTATGGGCAGGGTGCATTGTATGTGCAAGGTAGGACATGCCCTGGTGTGTGTGGCATGTCCTGATAGTCAATTACAGCCAATTTCGTTTTTCACTATTGCAAGGCTATCTGTTCCCATAGGCCAGAATGGGCAGTTTGATTATAACATCTTATAATCCTAACTGACCCTAGGAACAAGATAGGAAAATAAAGTTTAGTATGCCTGAACTCAGAATGTTAAATTACATCTTTTAGTGTGGGTGATTTTTACATTCTGTGTTTGAAAATACCACTTTTAGAAAGTAGGTATTTTCTTGCCTAACCATCCAGTATTCCTCTGCTAGGTTTGTGTATTCCATGTCTGGTTTGTGAGTGACAGGGGGCTGGAGAGGGCTTTGGCTCCAGCAGTCTGATGGGTCAGGGCTGGGCTGAATAGAGCCTTCATAGAATAGAGAGTAGGGGGAGGAGATTTCCTTTCAGCTACCTGGGCCAGGTCTGTTTTCAACAATGCTGTCTCCACCTCCTGCCAGGAAGCTGCACCAGGGAGGACAGAACTGGTTTTGGCTGGGCACAGACTCTCTCTGCCTTCAGAGAACAAAGGATTTTGCAGTATAAATATTGGGGCCCAGACCCCAGAACTTTAGATCACTTCTGGGAATCAAGACGAACCCTTTGCCAAGGAGAGAAACCAAGGAAGCTGAAGGAGAAGACTGCCCCTGTGCTGTTTGCTGTTTGTGGGTTGGCCAGCAGTGGTTTACTCATTGCCAAGGAAAGGAGAAAAGGAACTTTGTGTGTACTTTTACTATCTTGAGGAAGATCTCCAAGGGCTTGAAGTTGAGCTTGCCTCCTGTTCTGAAGTCTCAGGGACCCAAAGACTTCACCACCAGCTCCCCCTGAATTTCCTTGCTGGGAATTCTACCTGCAGAGAGGTGCCTGCTGTTGTTTTGGGCCCTCTGGAGACTGCGTGTCGCTGGGAGCTGGAATGACGCAACGAGGAAGAAGCGTGTCGCCGCTGCAGCAGTTGCCGTTGCATCGCCGAAGAAGCGTGTCGCCGCCGCAACTGTTCGCCGTCGCATCGGCGAGGAAGCATGTTGCATCACCGGAGAAGCGTGCCGCCGCCGCAGAGGTTGCCGTCGCATCACCGGAGAAGCGTGTCGCAAGGCCTGTCGCGGCTCCAAAGTAAATCGATTCCGCCGCACGGCCGTCGGGCGTGCACGCATCGCATCCACGTTGTCGCATCGCATCATAGACGCCATTTTGTCGCATCGCACCGGATCGTCGCATCGCATCGAGGCGCCATTTTGTCACATTGCACCGGATCACAGTAAGAAACAGACGCTTCGCCTCCTCTCCGGTAAGGAACAGATGCATCGCCTCCCCTGCGCTGCAGTAAGGAACAGGTGCGCCGCCTCCCCCGAAGCAAGGAACTGACGCATCGCCTTCCCTGTGACCCTTTTGTTTGTATTGCGTGACGCATCCAAGGTACTTTGAGAGTAAAGTGTTGCATTTACCATCTACATTGACCTAAGCTATTTCTACCATCTGAAAGTCATATTTTTATTACTGTATTGTGGATTTTTGTCGTTTGGTCTTGTGTTAAGTCTAGATAAAGATTACTTATTTTTCTAAACTGGTGTGGTGTCCATTTGTAGTGTTTTCACTGTATTACTGTATGTGTTCACAAATGCTTTACACACTGCCTCTGAGATAAGCCTGCCTGCTAGTGCCAAGCTACCAAGGGGGTGAGCAGGGGTTATTTTAGGAGTGTATCCCCCTTACCCTGACTAGAAGCAAGGGCCCCTATTTGGACAAAGGTACCTACCTCTGCCAACTAGAGACCCCCATTTCTAACAACAATCCAAGAACATACTTGCCCAGCCTCTCTGTTCCTTCCAAACACATTTCACTCAATGAATTTATGGACCTGGTCAAAGCAAGCAGGCCTGCCTGCAGCCCTTCTGACCCGTGTCCACCACAAGCCTTCAAGACAATTCTTCTAACAACCTCTGCTGCCACACCAGTAAGAAGAATCATCAACAGTTCCTAAACTACTGGAACATTTACAGAAGAACTCAAAAAGTAATAAATACGCCCATTACTGAAGAAAACAAACTTGAACCTGATGAACCCTGACAACTGCAGAACCATTACAAATGGAGCTTTCCTGGGCAAACTGATAAAAAGAGCAGTATTTTCCCAGATGTCACAATTCACTGAAGATAATGCCATACTTACAGACATCCAAACAGGATTCAATCCAGGAAGAGGCACAGAATCTGCCCTCGTTGCAATCTGGGATAACCTGAAGCGCACAGTTAAGTGCAACCTGTTGCTGTGCTACTTCTCTTGGACCTCTCGGCTGCCTTTGACACGGTTGACCATGACACTCTGATACAAAGACTCTACGAAGCTGGCATAAAGGGGACTGATCTAGACTGGATCACATCCTACCTTCGCAATAGAACTAATGTCATCCATACCCCCCTTTCTTGTCCAAACCATAATTCACAAAAGCAGGGGTCCCTCAAGGCTCTATCATCTTGCCCATGCTTTTCAACATCTACATGAAGTCATTACCGGCACTGATCAATCAATTTCACATCACGTACTGTAACTATGCAGATAACATGCAAATACTCCTTCAACTGGAATGCCCCAAAGACCTTGGAAAGTCACCTATTTTCAACTGTCTCAGAGCCATCGATCAATGGATGATGTGGAGCCATCTAATATTGAATGCTTCCAAAACAGAAATACTCATGTGTGGCGAATGGAAAAATTATGACCCTCTTGCCGCCTGGCCTGATGATCTGGGAACACCGCCTGAAGTATCAAAGGAAGTAAGAAACCTTGGAATGACCATGAACTCCTAGCTATCAATGAATGCCCACTAGCAACTAGCAAGATCAAGCTATACTATAAAAACTCTGCAACAAATCTTCCTCCATTTGGGATTTCCACACAAGGCCCAGGCTACCATCTGTCTTGTTCTGTCCAAATTCGATTACGCCAATAGCCTCTACCATGGATCACCTTTAACGATTATGAAAAGGCTACAACAGATTCAGAACTCAGCTGCCAGACTACTCTTACATATAAAGCAGCAAGATCACATCTCCCCTGCCTTGAAAGCCCTTCATTGGTTACCGGTTGCCAGAATATCCACGTTCAAGCTGCTTTGTATCACCCACAAAGCAATACATGGAACGGGACCGCTCTTCATCAGGAATAAAATCACCAAGAACATTCAACAAAGGAACCTCCGCTCTAGAGTGGCACCTCGCCTCAAAATCCCAACATACAAGACAAAAACCATGGGTGGCACATCCTTCTCTGTTCAAGCAGTCAAACTATGGAACTCTTTACCCCCCAACCTAAGATCCACAGATAACCACCTTATCTTCAGAAAACTACTCAAGAATTGGCTCTTCCCCACATAACCACCATATGCAAACAGAAAAATACAGCAAATACCTCTGTATATATGCATTTATTTGCACTATAGGTATGTACCTATATATGTGTACTGCTTTGTATAACTGTGTATAATATATTTTTTTAAATATAGATATTTATTAGTTTTGTTTCACAAATGTACATATTACTGATAGTTACATTGTTCTATGTTTTTAACATATATATAAGTGACTGCATAAATAAGTAAATCTTTTTTCATAACTATTTATCTACAATTGCTTCTCTATTGAATTACACATTTTTTTAGTTTTTTTATTTAAAGTACAACAACACTTGAAAGCCGGAGTTTATTAAATGCATCTTTAATCTACAAATACTACCTACCTTATGCATATATATACCTTCCATGTACCTATGTATCTATATATGTATTACTTTTTTTTCTAATTCAGCATATCCAATGTACTACCCTATTTCTCACCCTATACCTCTATCAATGCATCCTCTAGTTCCACTCTTTCATTCATCCTAAACCCCATACCACTACTATGATCCCCAAAACAACCCTTTCTATACTCTTCCCTACTCTACCCTCCTTGCATCATCCCATACCTCTTTACTATGCAGGTCTCCCAAACAAGCCTTCCTAAACTCTTCCTCTGACTTTTCCACCTCCACCTCCCTTTTACTCATCCTATCACTACATTATCCTTTTCAATCCAAATAATAGGCTAACATGTCCACCACTCAAATTAATTTAATATTTCACTATACTAATTCACCACGAATCCATTATGGGTTCCAGAGTAGCGCGCTACTCACCGAAAAAGTGCTTCCACACCTCATCAGGGGTAGCAAGCGCTATATAAAAGCAAACCTTTTTCCCTCTTCTATCCCTCCACTATCCTTCGCAATCCAAATAACTGACTAACATATCTACTACTCAAATTACTTTATATTTAACTATACTAATTCACCACTAATCCTTTATGGGTTCCAGAGTAGCGTACTGCTCGCAAAAAAAACGATTCTATGCCTCGTCAGGGGTAGTAAGCGCTATATAAATGCAATTACAAAAAATGGGAGTGTTTTTCCTTTTTTTTTATTTTTTAAAGGATCACTGTACATTGGGCCGTATTATATATAGTGTGCGCTTTCCCTGATTTAGCCACAGCCAACGTTTCAAATGGTGCAGTGCCCGCAAATAGGTTAAGTGCGCCCCATTAAGCAGAATGTGGTGCCCCGGCGCAGCTGCGAACTCTCACTGCTCTGAGAGCAGCACATTCAAATGAAATACGGAGTGGTTGCTTCAAAGGCGCTCCATGTTTCACAGTGCAGGAAGCATGCTGACTTCACTTTCGAGAGGGAACAGATATCCCTTTGCAGGCAGGTGCTGTAAGTGACTGCACCCACCTACAGCAGGATATTTGGGGGGGTCCATTGGGCCCCCTTTCCACACCCAGAGGGCTGACTTTAGTGTGGCACACGTTCAGTGCTCCTCCTAAAGGCATGTTTGCCTCTGCCCCAAGTCGGTAATATGGTATGGTGCAGAGGCAAAGTGATTCCCTCATTTGCATGGGGCCACACTCCCATGCCAATGAGGGAACACTCTGACATGATAGAGCTGGTGCTACATGTGCACCAGTTGTATCAGTATTACAGAAGGGGAAGCACAAGCATTTCCAGCCCCTTCTGTAATACCATTGTGCCCGAGGGAATGCACAAAGCGGGTGAACATGAGTGTTGCGCCCCAAGGGCACTACTGTACATCAGGTGCACCTTTCCTGTTTGCAACACTGTGCACAGTGTGCAAACAAGGAAAGTACCCCCTATTACAGAATTCACTGCCCCTCTGCCAGCTGCTAACTCCTTCTGCACTTGGGGCAGTGCATTCAGGAGAAATATGGACCGGTTTCAAAACCGCTCCGTGTTTCATCGTGGGGGCGGCAACCTGCTTGCACTTTAAAGTGGGATAGGAGCTCCTTTTGCAGGCGGGTGCAGTAAGTGACTGCACATGCCTGCAGGGGATGTCTGAGTAGTCCATGGGCACCCCTGTTCTCCACCCAAGAGGGCTGCCTTAAAGAGTACACTGAAAGTGTACCACTTTTTTGTGGCGCACTTCCAGTGAGCTTTCTAATGGAATGTTTACCTCTGCGCTCATGTTGATAATACGGCGTGGGTGCAGAGCCAAAGGGATTCCATCATATACATGGGGCTACACCCCCATGCTAATGAGGAATCACTCCATGTGCACCTGCTCTATCAGTATAACAGAAGGGGACACACAAGCATGTGCAGCCCCTTCTGTAATACCATTGTGCCCTGGGCCGCACAAAGCAAGTGCATACGACCGCTGCATTGCCGAGACACAATTTATAATAAGGCCCCAGGCATCCTATTACACATAGAGCACACTTTTCTTGTTTGAGTCATAGCACACCCGTAAACAGGTGTACCGCGCGCAAACAGGGAAAGTGCATTCTATTACCGTGAATGTGCTGTCCCCAGGGCAACCGCAAACTTGTGCTGCCCTGGGAGAAGCACATTCAAGTGAAATTGGAGCCTCTGCTTCAAGGACGCAGTGTTTCACTGTTCACGCCAAAGTGCCACGGGGTCACACAAAGTTGTTGCACATGCCCGCAGTGCCCCCGGGGCGCTTTCTGTGATACGGCCCCTGGTGCGCTGGGAGGGAATTTTCACCCAGTGCATTCGGGTTATTCTTGATTCTTGCTCAGAATTGCCATAGCATAGAAGTCCGAGGGCAAGGAAAACAAGCATTTGCAATGCAATAGGTCTCGCATTTGCGAGAGTTTGAGCTATTGGCATCATAAATGACAATGCCTTTTATTTATGCGTTTACAAAACCTGCAAGCGGTGTGCAAACACCCACATTGTACTTATAGTCCTTGCTTACAAGAAGCAAGGCAGGCAGTAAAAGAGATGCAGTTACTGCCAGCCTTGCTTCTCATAAGTAACCACTATAAGTACAAAGTACATGTTTACGCAGCGCTTGCAGGTTTTCCAAACACATAATTAAAAAGCACTGTCATTTACAATGCCAGTAGCTCAAACTCTCACAAATGCGAGACCTATTGCATTGCAAATGTTTGTTTCCTCTATTGTTCATGCTGTACAACATGAACAAAAGACATTGGTAGAGCCAGCATGTCTCTAAGGCCAGGCCTATTGTCTTTGCAAGTGCTTGTTTTTTTTTTTGCTCACTACTCTTGCTCAGTGGCCACAGCCATGCCGGATTGAAAGACCCCATAATTCTCTCACCCCACTTAAAGCAAAGCACACAGTGCACATTATGAAAGAGAACTAATTTGAAATAAAAGGACTTTGGGGTTGAGTGGGTGGATGGATGGGTGAGTGGGTGAAAGGATGAGTGAATGGATAGGTGGATGGACAGGTGAAAGGATGGCAGAGTAAATGGAAACCTGAGATGGATGAATGGATGGATGAAATTTACTGATGGATGGATGCATGCATGCATAGATAATGAATGCTTAAATAGGTGGATGGATGAAATGGTGAAAGATTGAATGATGGATGAAAGAATGAATGGATGACAGAATAATAACGTGCCTGTGGATGAAAACGCTATATATTGTACAATACTGCACGTTTCCTTTGTACATTCCTGAAGGCTGGTGTTTATCAGGGTCTTATAGAGCCAAGCACAACCACAACTGCAAAAATAGAGAAAGATGGCATCATTACCCTTCAAAAGTCCGGAGTTGTGCTCTCACACTTGCACAGTTAAGTATTCACCCAGAGCACTCCCTCAACTGCTAAATGCCTGAGAGCGGTGCCTAATTTGTGAAAGAATGAGTGCTTGTGCCATAAGCTCTTCCCAGAAGCCTGCGACCAGTGCAATTAAGCATTGATGCAGTGAATATTAAAGCTGCGTGCTCTTAAATCCACCTCATCACCCTTTAATGCACTACCAGACACTCCCTGCCCCTTCATTCCACCATTGCAGGTTCCTGCTTTCTCCCTTAATGACTTTCTTTTGCCTTGCTCTTCCTCTGCTTTCGGATTTGTGTATGTGAGAAAATAAGTGCCAGTCCCCAAAAATTAGTGCCAGTTACTCACACCGGCAACCACCGGCTCAAATTAAGCAGTGCCTGAGTCAACATACCAGCCTTAGATACGAACAGAGAAGGCAGGCACCAAGGTCAGATAATCAGATTCTGTCAATCACGGCAGATTTTGAAAGTCCCTACTGCTGCCTTGTTCCCTTCCAGGGTCTAAGCTGGAAGTGAACAGACTTGAGAGCCCCTGTAAGCATTGGCAACCATTTCCTCTTGAAGCAGAGTGGGTTTGACGCTGGCTCTTACTTTTATAAACTACAGGGCCGTTCTTACCCTCCAAATCTCTAATAGTTTAAAAAAAAGGGAAATAAATTTGCAACTTTGTCTGTGACAGATTTTGCTCTAGCGTCTATCATGAATACAGCACAATTTACATTTGCTCCTGTTTTGACCCGAAGTTACCAACAGGTTTCAACTGGTGGTAATTTCCTGCACAAAAGAATATAAAAAGTGAGGTATTGACACGTGTAAAATAGGTACAAAGGACATAGTCCCATTTTTTTTCATATTCAGTTGCTCATGGGACGGGTGCAAATAATGTAATCCTGCTTACATGCCGTATGAGTCATTATTCTGTGAAATTATCAACAGCACTTCTAAACATGCTATGCCTACCAGGAGGACATCACCTTGTCATGTAGTTCCTATAAGACCTATATAGGATCTGCGCATTTAGACAACATACACTATGGGACTGGTGTCCAGACTGATTCCAGACATTATGCTGTATGAGTAAGTCTCCTCCCGGCATCGTGTCAATGTCAGGATGTGGTGTGTATGCCGCTAGCACTGGCCATGTCGCTCCGGCTCTTCCGAGTGGACCGAGTCTTACTCTATTTCTTGTAGGGGGGAGGGCGCCTTTGAGCCAGTAAAAATGTTCGTCGTAAGTGAGTGGAATTTCAATGTCTTCATATGGACTATATTCATTTGGTATTACATCTTCTACATAGTAGTGAAATGTTTTAGTTTGCGTATTTGCCTGCGGGAATCTAATACATGAATAGAATACCTCTGCTCTATATGATTCGTGTGCCTCAATCACGAAGGTCACTTGCCCACCCCTAACTGTAACTAGGCCTGGGCGTTGAACTCCGTTTGCGGAGTTTTTTGCACTCCGTGTGAGAAGTTGGCCTGGCATATGCTGTCCACTAATTATAGTGGGCACCTTGCACCAGTCCAAACAACCCCTTATTGGAGATAGGTTAAAGACAACCTTTATTGAAAGCTATCCTAGTGGTAGCTATGGAGAGCAGCCTTCAGGCTAAGTCTTGAAGGAATGTAAAGCAGCTTGTTTTACCAGTCTATAATCTCTTGAGTGACCAAACGAAAGAGCACCACACCAGGTATATATTCAAAATATATGTATTTATTGCTAAACACACCCCTCTAGTCTCTTTATGAGGCTAGAGTTCAAGTACATAAGTTATAAGGTATTAAATCACAGTAATAGCACAAATACACGTTTGGGCCCTAGGGGCGTACCAAACCATATACCAATAAAGTGGTATGCGAACCACGACTGAACTAGACACTAGGCCTAGAGTCTCTAGAAGTGCTTGGACCACAAGGAACCACCCAAGGTAGTGACACAGGGGACCCACGGGAGACGCGTGCAGTGTAAATACACAACCGCGATACGCCGTTAACTTCTATGGAGAAAGTCGGGATCGGGAAAATAGAGGAAAGGGACACTTAAAAGAGGACTAGGACAAAACCCTTTGAGATCTAGGACTTTGAAGAGTCTCTACCCACGGGAGCACCGGAGTACTCGTGTTACCTCACCCAGGGAAGCTGGGTGCATAGGTGCCTTTCGGGGTCGGGTTTCGTCGTCGATTCGAATGGCGATCTGCTGCAAAGTGCTGCTGGCGGCCAAGAGAAAAGAGACCGGGTGGATCCAAGAGTGGATCGGAGTTCTGGTGAACCTGAAAGCAGAGGGGACAGAGTCTGGGTCACTAGCCAGTGACCAGGAAGGCGATGGACAGATGCCCACCGATGTCGAGTGCTTCAGGTGCGTTGATGGTCGTCTTGACTCTTCAGCCACGAGGTCCGGGAGGCGTTGTCGGTGACCAGGAGCAGGATTCGGGCTGGTACACAACGTTTGTCGAGTGCTGAGGTGTCGGCGACCGGATTGGACCCAACAAGCCTTGGCAACGGCAAGTCTTGAGTAAGATGTAGATCGTCGAGGGTGCAGACCAGCAAGGTCTGTGGAACTCACCCAGCGAGGGTAAGTGAGGGCAGGCCTAGAGCAACCAGGATGCCAAGTAAGAAAAGGATTGGCCTTCGTTAAGGGCTACTAGCCAACGGGCTAGCGACCGCAAAGGAGCCTCGTGACGCCGCACGTGGAGCTGGCTTACAGGACACTCGTGGAGTGGGGGCCAGTGATCTTCGGTGCAGGTGGTGCTGGAGGCTAGGGCTACTCGGAGCCCAAAGCACGACTTCTTGGGAGACCCAGAAGAGGATGCACTTGCAAATGTGCTCGGTGTCCAGGGGTCACGGTCTCAAGTCACCCACGATAGCCACGGGCCTCAGCTTTGCTGGGGACTCAGGGTAGCCTCGGGGAAGTCTGAGAATCCACCTCTGGTGATGCGATGACTTTGGCGTCCGATGGGAGCTTCAGAAATGCGAACCGGACAGATGCTTCTTTGGTGCCTGCCAAGCAGGGGAGTCACTCCTTGACCCCAAGGGAGATTCTTCAGTCCTCTAATCTTGTCGTAGAGCGTCGAAGGTCCAGGATTCAGTTTCAGAGTTTCGTCCAGGTATAATCTAACCTTGCTGTGGCAAGGGTTCCCCATTTTAACCAGTAAAACAGGGAGGGACTAACTCTATGACCCCACCTATGGGAGGGTCAAGGGAGGGGTGGCTACACCCACTTCCCTTTGTCCAGTTTCGCGCCAGAGCAGGGGCAGGTAGCCCCTGAGCTGGTTTGAACTGGCATATGCACAGAGGAGCCTTTTGCTCCCCCAGTGCAGGACTTCAAAGCACTCTAAGAGTGCACCTACCCAGCCCCAATACACATTATCCTGTCTGGGGAGGTGTTCACACCTCCCTGCAACAGGAAACCTATTGTCCAGGCCTCCCCTGCCGGAGTTTCGTCCAGCAGCAGGAGGCCAGACTTGTGTCTGTGGCAGCAGCATCCATTTTGTGATGCCAGGGCTTCAGAAAGAAGTTACCGGGTAAGCCAGAGTTAACATGTCTTTCCCTCTAGAAGGGTGGAATGCTACCCCCGCCGCCAGGATTGGCGGGGGGTAGTATTCCAAGATGTTTGACACCAAACACGACATGTTTAGGTGCAGCCATTCCAAAGTTAGCATTTTACCGCGAGGATATAATGCGCTTAAGAGTATATGGTCAGGCTGCACTACAAACAGCATCAGAGATGGTCTCCGAACGCTGCAGAGGGGCCCTGCTCATGCAGGGGCACCCTCTCACATAGGAACCATGCACTCTGCCTTTAGGATTGATAAGGCCTGCCTTAGGAGTGACTTATAGGTTTATATGTATGTATGTATTTAGTGATATAGGTAACCTATATCACAGTAAGGGGTGCATGCACCACCTTACCCAGGCTGCAGTAGCAGACCTGTGGTGTCAGTTTGGATGGCCTTCCAGGGGTGGCACAATACATGCTGCAGCCCCTGGTAGGCCTCTGAGGTACCTATGCCCTTGGTACATAGTATACCATATACTAGGGACTTATAAGGGCACTCCAGATTCCAATCAGAGATGTGCCTAAGGCACATGGAAACCTTTTACAGAGAAAGCAGATAGACTGGGGCCCTGAATAGCAGGATCCCAGTCCAACTAAGTCATAAACCAGCAAAACACCATAAAAAAGTGGGGGCAACCATATAGTCAGATTCCACCTTCCTACATAACCCCCCAAACGAAAGGAGATAAGGCTAACCTTGGCCAGTTGAGCCTTCATTGACTAAGTGGTCATATAAGGAAGCACCTGCACTAGCATGGTTGCCCCCTGTCTTATGGTCCACTAAGCAATCCCTCACCCTAAGGGTATGAGAGGGTCTCCACCATGGGGAATTACTACCTGTGGTGTGCTTAGGTAAAGTACAAGGCTGGTGAGGTGTCTGAGTAGAGAAGTGAGGCCCTAGGAATGTTGGCCTCAGCTTCCTCAGATCACTGGTCACCATGTATGCCTGTCTTTCCATGACTGAGTTGCACTTTGCTCTAAGGGTCAACCTTTGGCTGCCTACAGCTGGGGGTTGGGTCCCTTTGGATGGACTACTGGAGGGACATGGCAGGTTTGGAACCTTCTGGTCCCATGTTTGCCCTTGCCTACCAGAGTCCTTCTGGGGGAGGTCCCTACGTAAAGGTAGGGGGGATCCCTCAGTGTGTAGAGGAATTTTCACCTGGCTAGGGCTACTAGACTGGGTGCCCCTAATCTGCTGATGGGGGGTTCCTCTGGACAGGGGGCCCTGGGGGTCCACTGACCTCCCTGACCTCTGCAGCCCTGGGCTGACTGAGGCAGGGTAGAGAGGGGCAGGTTACCTGCTCCAGACTGGGTACCACCTTGGAAGGGTCCTCTGCCATCAGGGGGTGGCCAGGCCAGGCCTGACTACCTCTGTGGCAGTTCCTTCACTAGGGGTAGGGTCAGTTCCCTGAGGAGGCTGACCCTTACCTACTGTCTGGGGGAAGAAGACTTTTCTTCAACCCTTGTGCTCTCTTTTGGGGAGAGTGGGCCATTCTTTCAGGCCCCATCTCTCCAAATTCTTGGGCTGGGGCTGTGGCCATCACAGCCCCACTAACCTTTACAGGGACGCCCAACATCCTAAGATGGGTTTGGTGTTCAACTTCAGCCCAGGCTGAAATTTCCAAATCATTGCCCATCAGGCAATCTACAGGTAAGGTGGGGGACACTGCCACTCTCTTTGGGCCTGTGACCCCCTCCCAGCTGAGATTGACTATGGCCATGGGGTGATCTGTTCTGACACCATCAATGTTGGTCACCTGGTATTTAAACTCAGGTAAAAGCTGGTGAGGGGGACTAGTTTCCCTGCCACCATGGTGACCCTAGCCCCTGTGTCCCTAAATGCCACAGCTTTCTGACCATTAATCATTGGCTCCAATCTGTACCTGCCCAATGCTATGGGACCCATGGTAAAGGTGGCAAATCCTATACCACCATCAGAGTCAGAGGAGTCTGTTGAGGGGTCCCTGTCTAAGCTAGGGCCCACCTCTGTTCCTCTTGCAAAAGCACCCAACTTTTTGGGTGCACTACTCCCAACTGGAGGATTACTACTGGTAGTACCAGGAGGGGTGGTAGTAGTTGCGGGAGGAACATTTTCTTTATTGCCAATCCTGGGGCAACTGGGATCAGTTTTCCAGTGCCCAGGCTTTTTACAGACATGGCAATAGGGTTTCTTTTCAGGAGAGGAAGGAGTTTGGGACCCACCCCCAGAAGAGGAATTTTGGGGCCCTGTAGGGGACTTATCCTTAGATGTATCCCCACCTTTCTCTTGGGACTTAGTAGAATCTTTCTTCTGGTCACCACCCTGATTTCTAGTTTTTACTCTGGTTCTGACCCATTTGTCTGCCTTCTTTCCCAATTCTTGGGGAGAGGTCAGATCAGAGTCCACCAGATACTGGTGCAAAAGCTGGTTTTGACAATTATTAAGGATCTGCTCCCTCATAATCAAATTGTACAATCCTAAAAAGTCATGCACTTTGTTGCCATGTATCCAACCTTCCAGAGCCTTTGTAGCACAATCTACAAAATCAACCCAGTCTTGAGTCTGAGCTTTTTGGGTGTCTCTGAACTTCAACCTATACTGTTCAGTGGTTAGGCCAAACCCATCTATCAGAGCACTCTTCAAGACTGTGTAATTGTCAGCATCCTCTTCTCTTACAGTGAGGAGCTTGTCTCTACCTTTGTCTGCAAAGGAGAGCCACAAGATTGCTGCCCACTGCCTCTGGGGGACCTTCTGAACTTTACAGGCCCTCTCCAGTGCAGTTATCCATTTGTGGATGTCATCCCCACTCTGGTAGGGAGGGACAATCTTGTTTAGGTTTCTATGGTCATAAGACCTTTCCCTATCTCTAGGGATATTGCTGCCACCATGGGACTCTAGTCCCAACTTTCTTTTCTCTCTAAAGAGATCAAGGGACTCCCTGTCTAAGGCTACTTGCTTCCTTCTGAGTTCAAGCTGAGCTTCCTCATATTGAATCAGCCTCTTTCTTCTCTCATGAGAGGATTCCCTCCTATGAGATGAGACAGAGCTCCCTATTGAGGTGCCAGAGTGGTTGGACTCCTGAGAAGGAGACCTAGACCTCCTGGTCACACTCATAATCCTTCCTGGGGGGACAAAGGGTGCATCATTCTGATCCTCCTCTTCCTCTTCCCCAGGAGGGGTTAGATTTTCCAGGTCAGGGTCATTGTCACCCTCCTGGCCAGTTTCAGAGGGGGGGCTGGGGGTATTGGTACCCCTGGTCCCTTCCTCATCTTCTGCCCCACCCTCAGCTCCTACCCCTTCAGTCCCTACAGGCTTACTAAGGTCATAAGCCACCAACAACTCCTTGAGGTGTTGGGTGGTGGGGCTTTGGCCTGTCCTTATTTTTCTCAAGTTACATAAAGCTCTCAATTCCAAGAATGGGAGTGTATCATACTTGGAGGGTGGAAGCTCAATGGCTTCCTGCAAGGATTCTTTGGATCCTGCCCTTAAAGACATTACTAGTGTGGTGTGGTGTATGCACTACCTACTCTAGTGTGGCCTACTAAACTCTCTTGAGTTGTAGAAAGGGTTGTGCTATCCCTTAACACACAACTCTAAGTTCAGTAGAACTTACTGTTATTCTAAGCTTAAATTATATGTACCTTAGGTACCTTTAGTGGTTTTCAGTTGATCAATTCAATTGAGATTATCTGGTAAAACAATAGCAAGCTGGAATCCCACACGCTGCACACCAATGTGAGAAGTTGGCCTGGCATATGCTGTCCACTAATTATAGTGGGCACCTTGCACCAGTCCAAACAACCCCTTATTGGAGATAGGTTAAAGACAACCTTTATTGAAAGCTATCCTAGTGGTAGCTATGGAGAGCAGCCTTCAGGCTAAGTCTTGAAGGAATGTAAAGCAGCTTGTTTTACCAGTCTATAATCTCTTGAGTGACCAAACGAAAGAGCACCACACCAGGTATATATTCAAAATATATGTATTTATTGCTAAACACACCCCTCTAGTCTCTTTATGAGGCTAGAGTTCGAAGTACATAAGTTATAAGGTATTAAATCACAGTAATAGCACAAATACACGTTTGGGCCCTAGGGGCGTACCAAACCATATACCAATAAAGTGGTATGCGAACCACGACTGAACTAGACAGTAGGCCTAGAGCCTCTAGAAGTGCTTGGACCACAAGGAACCACCCAAGGTAGTGACACAGGGGACCCACGGGAGACGCGTGCAGTGTAAATACACAACCGCGATACGCCGTTAACTTCTATGGAGAAAGTCGGGATCGGGAAAATAGAGGAAAGGGACACTTAAAAGAGGACTAGGACAAAACCCTTTGAGATCTAGGACTTTGAAGAGTCTCTACCCACGGGAGCACCGGAGTACTCGTGTTACCTCACCCAGGGAAGCCGGGTGCATAGGTGCCTTTCGGGGTCGGGTTTCGTCGTCGATTCGAATGGCGATCTGCTGAAAAGTGCTGCTGGCGGCCAAGAGAAAAGTGTCCGGGTGGATCCAAGAGTGGATCGGAGTTCTGGTGAACCTGAAAGCAGAGGGGACAGAGTCTGGGTCACTAGCCAGTGACCAGGAAGGCGATGGACAGATGCCCACCGATGTCGAGTGCTTCAGGTGCGTTGACAGTCGTCTTGACTCTTCAGCCACGAGGTCCGGGAGGCGTTGTCGGCGACCAGGAGCAGGATTCGGGCTGGTACACGATGTCTGTCGAGTGCTGAGGTGTCGGCGACCGGATTGGACCCAACAAGCCTTGGCAACGGCAAGTCTCGAGTAAGATGTAGATCGTCGAGGGTGCAGACCAGCAAGGTCTGTAGAACTCACCCAGCGAGGGTAAGTGAGGGCAGGCCTGGAGCAATCAGGATGCCAAGTAAGAAAAGGATTGGCCTTCGTTAAGGGCTACTAGCCAACGGGCTAGCGACCGCGAAGGAGCCTCGTGACGCCGCATGTGGAGCTGGCTTACAGGACACTCGTGGAGTGGGGGCCAGTGATCTTTGGTGCAAGTGGTGCTGGAGGCTAGGGATACTTGGAGCCCAAAGCACGACTTCTTGGGAGACCCAGAAGAGGATGCACTTGCAAATGTGCTCGGTGTCCAGGGGTCACAGTCTCAAGTCACCCACGATAGCCACAGGCCTCAGCTTTGCTGGGGACTCAGGGTAGCCTCGGGAAGTCTGAGAATCCACCTCTGGTGATGCGATGACTTCGGCGTCCGACGGGAGCTTCAGAAATGCGAACCGGACAGATGCTTCTTTGGTGCCTGCCAAGCAGGGAGTCACTCCTTGACCCCAAGGGAGATTCTTCAGTCCTCTAATCTTGTCGTAGAGCGTCGAAGGTCCAGGATTCAGTTTCAGAGTTTCGTCCAGGTATAATCTAACCTTGCTGTGGCAAGGGTTCCCCATTTTAACCAGTAAAACAGGGAGGGACTAACTCTATGACCCCACCTATGGGAGGGTCAAGGGAGGGGTGGCTACACCCACTTCCCTTTGTCCAGTTTCGCGCCAGAGCAGGGGCAGGTAGCCCCTGAGCTGGTTTGAACTGGCATATGCACAGAGGAGCCTTTTGCTCCCCCAGTGCAGGACTTCAAAGCACTCTAAGAGTGCACCCACCCAGCCCCAATACACATTATCCTGTCTGGGGAGGTGGTCACACCTCCCTGCAACAGGAAACCTATTGTCCAGGCCTCCCCTGCCGGAGTTTCGTCCAGCAGCAGGAGGTCAGACTTGTGTCTGTGGCAGCAGCATCCATTTTGTGATGCCAGGGCTTCAGAAAGAAGTTACCGGGTAAGCCAGAGTTAACATGTCTTTCCCTCTAGAAGGGTGGAATGCTACCCCCGCCACCAGGATTGGCAGGGGGGGGTAGTATTCCAAGATGTTTGACACCAAACACGACATGTTTAGGTGCAGCCATTCCAAAGTTAGCATTTTACCGCGAGGATATAATGCGCTTAAGAGTATATGGTCAGGCTGCACTACAAACAGCATCAGAGATGGTCTCCGAACGCTGCAGAGGGGCCCTGCTCATGCAGGGGCACCCTCTCACATAGGAACCATGCACTCTGCCTTTAGGATTGATAAGGCCTGCCTTAGGAGTGACTTATAGGTTTATATGTGTGTATGTATTTAGTGATATAGGTAACCTGTATCACAGTAAGGGGTGCATGCACCACCTTACCCAGGCTGCAGTAGCAGACCTGTGGTGTCAGTTTGGATGGCCTTCCAGGGGTGGCACAATACATGCTGCAGCCCCTGGTAGGCCTCTGAGGTACCTATGCCCTTGGTACATAGTATACCATATACTAGGGACTTATAAGGGCACTCCAGATTCCAATCAGAGATGTGCCTAAGGCACATGGAAACCTTTTTACAGAGAAAGCAGATAGACTGGGGCCCTGAATAGCAGGATCCCAGTCCAACTAAGTCATAAACCAGCAAACACCATAAAAAAAAGTGGGGGCAACCATATAGTCAGATTCCACCTTCCTACACTCCGCACTACGCGGAGCTCGCAAAGTGCAAGAAAACCCCACTTCGCGTAGTGCAGCGGAGTTTTTTCCCCGCTCGCGCTTGCGATCAGTAAGTTCTCGAACGCGAGCTGCTGCTCGGGTAGAATTTCTACCCGAGCGGCAGAAAGACCAGCGCGAACAGCAGTTCGCACTACACTCCGCCACTTGTGGAACTTTGCAGAGTTTTTTTTGTAACTTCGCGAAGTTCCGCGTAGCAAAACTCGGCGAACTACGCCCAGTCTTAACTGTAACACCATATGCTACTAGTTTTAGGGTGACAGCATTTCTAACATTCTCTGCAATTTGTATTGCATCTGCATCTTCTTCTTCTGTTTTGAAGTTTAGTCGATTCCCTTCATCTACGTCTCCCTGTTCAGTCATTATTTTTAGAACGGAGAGCGTTTCAAGGGAACTGAGATAAGGTGTTATGCACAATAGGAACACTGTATCCTTCAAGCTTGATTAAACCAACA
Source organism: Calotriton arnoldi (assembly GCA_963921515.1). Classification (NCBI taxonomy): domain Eukaryota; kingdom Metazoa; phylum Chordata; class Amphibia; order Caudata; family Salamandridae; genus Calotriton; species Calotriton arnoldi. Next base: position 166,415 of record CAWUFW010019249.1, on the reverse strand, counting down.
GCCAATACATAGGAATTTTCCTACTCAGCTGCGGCAGATTTTTGTTTCCTCCCTGGGGCAATGTGAGTAGGGGTCTCTGACAATAGCATGACTGAACTACTCAGTTTTGACTGTTAAATAAGTGCCAATACCAACGTTGGTGGCGCCATGTCGTGTAGTTCCTATCAGACCTATATAGGATCTGCGCGTTTAGACAACATACACTATGGGACTGGTGTCCAGACTGATTCCAGACACCCCCACCAGGTATGTTGGCCTGTGTACCAGCTAGCTCGCGATGCCACTATCACCTGCTCTTACCAAGGAGAGAATAGTTCTTGGCAAATATCGAACATGACAACCCTGATCCCTCAGGACCGTAGAAACAGTAGCTCACTTTTCGCTCAGTCACTCGTGCTCACTTTTTCTCAGAGAGATACACAGAATAAACAGTTGGGAAATTTTCAATAAGCATTTATTGAACAGTCTTTATTCTAGTGTAAAATAAGTGTACTGAAATCACCAGCAGACAGTAGAATAGATAAATGAGTAGCATCGCTAAGAAAGTAACCAGATGGTAGGTTTCTACCATTTTGCTAAAATCATAACCACAGGCAAGTATATAAAATACAAGACAGTAAAATGAGTACTCCTACAATGCAACCCTAACTAGATGTACCTAAGTGTACCTAGCATGTGAGTAGGTGTAAAGCCAAGAATCCCGCTAGGATAAAAACCAACCCCATTACCTGATGTGAGACTGTGGGACCCCGTTCTGGTCTCGAGCTGAACACCCCGCAAGGGATGTCAGACCACTGGGAGCTGGAGTATCTGCATGCAGGAACCTCAGCGTCTTGCGTCAGTGTGTCGGCCGGGAAGTTCTGATCTCCTCTGACTATCCCAGCAAGATGTGATGTTTATATACCCTAAGGTATCCCCAGGGGTTCTACCTTGCTGTGCCAGTGCCGGACTTATGATGATGTCAGGAATGAACCTTATACATAGTTATTATGCAGGAGTTGATGGTCCTGCTGTGATTCCAAGAAACTAAGAATCCTCATGCATAATTTATGAGGCCAGTGTTCAGGGAAAAACCCTACGTACTGTGTGTAGTATTGTAACTAGGTGAAAGATCAGTCCCTCAAATCCGTTATGTATGCAATATAGGAGAGAATGTAGGTGAAGGGTTATGATGTTACCCGGACCTATATCGGGGTACGTATATGAAATATAACAACCTCACCAGGCGAGTCAACAAAAGTGTATAGCCTGGCGCTTGCTGTTAGTGAGAGGAAAGTATCAGAGGAAAGTGTAAATTATGATATTTTTCCGACACAGACCTTAACGTAGGATGCGCAACACAGAAAAGCAGTGTCATGGCTGCAGTGGAGGAAATGAGTTATCGCGGTTTCGATTGCACTTACTCATCTCGGAAGTCAGGAGCAACGGCTTGCAGTCATGACACCTTAACAATGAAGTCACACAAAATAGTCACATAATTTATACGCAGTGGTGACATTCAAAAGTAGAAATCTGGATTTAATAAGTAACACCATGTGAAACCTTTTCGAGTGAAATGTGTATAAAACCATTAGAATTGTTAGCTAGAGATGAACATGTTTGGAAAGAAAGGAAAGGAGATCTAACTTCAAGATTAAAATAGACACTCTCAAACATATGGAATGGGTTGTCAAGCTTGCATTGTATTAAATAGGGGCCCTGGTACAGTTTATTGGACGTTTATGACTAAGGTTTACATTTATTTTCGAAGAAGGAAAGCTCGCTCTGGTAAAGACTATCTTCTCCTATAAGGCAAATGCTCTGAATGAGTACGTAAAATGAAAAACTATGTTTTCTGCTACCTAGAGTATATAAAATGCAGACTGGAGGACTGCATGCAGAGTCACCCTGGCAGCAAAGACTAGCAGGACACTGGACGCTTTCAGGCTCACTGCTTTTCACGAATGGCAGCCTCAGGACGCTGGCGAGCTCCTTGCTCCTAATGAATGGCAGCTGCAGGACGCTGGCGGGATCCCTGCTGTTAATGAAATGGCAGCGCGACTGTGTGGCACGGGTTGTGTAAAATGAAATCAAGAAGCGGCGCCATATTAATAGAATAAAGCGTGGCGTGCGGCGGTATAGCAAATAGAAAAAAATAGTTTTCCCCAGAATACTGTACAATGATAAATTATGTTTTCTCCTACCTACATTTTATGAAATGCAGACTGGAGGACTGCATGCTCAGTTACCCTGGCAGCAAAGACGAGCAGGACACTGGGCGCTGGCGGGCTCCCCACTCTTAATGAATGGCGGCAGCAGCAGGACACTGGAGGCTCGCGGGCTCCCTGCTCTTAATGAATGGCCTCAGGCCGCGCTGTATCCAGTGTGTGGCGCATGTTGCGTAAAACAAAAGCAAGAAGCAGTGCCATATTAAAGGAATAAAGCGTGGCGTACCGCGGTATAGCAAATAGAAAAAAAATGTTCTCCCCAAAACACCGTAAAACGATAAACTATGTTGACTGCTACCTACATTTTCTGAAATGCAGACTGGAGGACTGCATGCTCAGAGTTACCCTGGCAGCAAAGGTGAGCAGGGCGCTGGACGCTGAAGGGCTCCCTACTCTTAATAAATGGCAGCAGCAGGACACTGGACGCTGACGGGCTCCCTGCTCTTAATGAATAGCAGCAGCAGGACACTGGAGGCTGACGGGCTCCCTGCTCTTAATGAATGGCAGCTCGCACCCTGCTGTATCAAGTGTGTGGAGCGCCTTGTAAAACAAATGCAGGTAGCGGCCGCCATATTCAATTACAGAAAATAGTTCTCCCCAGAACACATTAAGAATAGCAGCGGCAAACCACTGTAGTTAGGCGGTGCTGCTCTGCAGAGAAACGGAAGTGAGGTATCGCTCCATTAACCAATTAGGAGGCAGAAAAAAACAGCGATACTTCATTGATCCAATGGGAAGGCAGCAGGCGGGAATAAAGTAGTATATTGAATACACCAGGTCTTCCAGACAGCGCATGCGTGCTGCCTAGGCTCGACCTAAAAACGAAGGAAGGCCTGTCTTAAATAGAGCATGCCTTTGAATGGCATTCATGCAGAGAGTCTGTGGTAGCTAGTCCAGCATAGCAGGGTTTCCAATAGTGCAGCCAGATGACATCCCGCTATGCGAACCAAATCACTCCCCTCCTAACCCCCTCCCTTATAGAGGGAGAACGGGACGTCTGGCCGCTTTTGCAAGATGCTGATAGGCCGTCCTTCTCTACAAGGGGGCATCTGTAAAATGTCCTCTGAGTTCATTTTTCATTAAATCCCACACTGGCATCAGTGTGGGTTTAATGTGCTGAGATACCAAACTTCCCAGTTTTCAGTAAAGCCATTATGGTGCTTTGGAGTTCGTAATGAAAAACTACCAGATCCTATACACTTTATGGCAACACTGCACTTACAATGTCCAAGAATTGACTTAGACACTGTAGGGGTACAGGGCTCATGCACCTGTACCCTCACCACTGGTATGCTGCACCTAGCGAAAGGGGTGGTTTACCTGTGCCAGGTTAGTGGATTGTAGGCATGGCACACAGGGATGTGCGCCATACGACTCTTCAGTGTGTTCTGCACAAAGACATGCAGCTTGTAATGGCATTGCGGGTGTGTAAAGGTACAGGGCCTCTAAGGGTGCCACAATAAGTGCTGCAGCCCTTAGAGGTCTTCCCTGGTCACAGTGCCCTTGGTACTCATGGTAACTTTTACAAGGGACTTACATGTGGCCAGGCAATTGCCTATTGGGTTTTGCAACAGTACAGTTTTAGGGGAAGAATATGGGCCCTGGGTATCTGGTTGGCAGGAACCCAGGGCACACTCAGTCAAACTACATCAATATTAGGCAAAAAGTGGGGGAAACCATGCAAAAAGAGGGCACTTTCCTACACAACCCCCCCAAACGAAAGAGGATGAGACTACCCATTCCCTATAGAGTCTTCATTGTCTAAGTGGAAGAACCTGGAAAATCCATCTGCATTGGCATGGGCAGTCCCGGATCTATGTTCCACTGTAAAGTCAGTTCCCTGTAGGGAGATGGACCACCTCAAATGTTTAGGATTTTCACCTTTCATTTGCATTTGCCATTTGAGAGGTATGTGGTCAGTTTGAGCTGTGAAGTGAGGACCAAAAAAGTATGGTCTCAGCGTCTTCAGGGACCAAACCACAGCAAAGGTCTCCTTCTCAATGGCACTTCAACACTGCTCTCTGGGGAGTAACTTCCTGCTTATAAAAGCAACAGTCTGGTCTTGGCCATCATCATTGGTCTGGGATAAGACCGTTCCTGTTCGTAGCTCAGAGGCATCAGTCTGCACAATGAACTGCTTGGTTATAGTCTGGAGCCTTGGGAATTGGTGCTGAGCACATTGCCTCTTTCAGGGTGTCAAAAGCCTTTAGACAGCTAACTGTACAGTTTACCTTTTTGGGCAACTTCTTGGAGGTGAGTTCTGTGAGGGGTGTCACAATGGATCCATACCCTTTCACAAACCTCCTGTAGTATATTGTCAAGCCAAGGAATGCCCTGACTTGAGTCTGGGTTGTTGGAGCATCCCAGCCCAGGATGGCCTGGATCTTGGGTTGTAAAGGTTGCACTTGGCCTCCACCAACAAGGTAGCCCAAGTATACAACTGTTCTCTTCCCTATCTGGCATTTAGATGCCTTAATAGTTAGGCCTGCAGTTTGCAGGGCATCTAAAACCTTCCCCAGGTGGATCAGGTGATCCTGCCAGATGGAGCTAAAGACAGTAATATCATCACGATATGCTTCACTAAAGGCCTCAAATCCAGCAAGGACTTGGGTTACCAACCTTTGGAAGTTGTCAGTGGCATTCTTTAAACCAAAGGGCATAACAGTAAACTGATAATGCCCATTCGGTGTGGAAAATGCTGTTTTCTCTTTGGCTTCTGGGGCCATGCCATTCTGCCAGTATCCTGTAGTCAAGTCAAAGAAGGCACTAAGAAATTTGTCTGCCCCCAATTTGTCTATGAACTCATCAGCTCTTGGGATAGGGTGAGCATCTGTCTTGGTGACAGAGTTGAGTCCTCTATAGTCCACACAGAACCTCATTTCTCTCTTTCCACCCTTTGGGTGAGGTTTGGGAACTAGAACCACTGGGCTGGCCCAGGGGCTCTCCGAGGGTTCAATAACCCCTAACTCCAGCATCTTGCTGACTTCAGCTTTGATGCTCTCCTTAACTTGATCAGACTGTCGATAGATTTTGTTCTTGACAGGTACACTGTCCCCAGTGTCCACATCATGGGTACCCCAGTTTGTCTGACCAGGGGTCAAGGAAAAGAGCTTAGCATACTGCTGAAAGACTTGCTTACAGTCAGCCTGCTGTTGGGCATTGAGGGTGTCGGAATAGACAACTCCATCCTCTGATCCATCTTTGGGGCTGTAAGAGAGGAGGTCAGGGAGAGGTTCACTCTCTGTCTCCTGATCCTCATCAGAAGCCACAGCATGGTTATATCAGCCCTGGCATTGAAAAGCTTAAGGAGGTTCACATGGATCACCCTTTTGGGGGTCCTGCTTTGCCCAGGGCTACCAAGTAGGTGACCTTGCTTTTCTTTTCTAAGATGGGATAAGGGCCACTCCATTTGTCTTGGAGAGCCCTTGGTGCCACAGGCTCCAGAACCCACACATTTTGCCCTGGTGGGAATTCCACCTGTGCAGCTTTTTGGTGATACCAGTGCTTCTGGAGCTCCTGGCAGGCCTCAAGATTTTTGGAAGCTTTTTTTATGTACTCTGCCATTCTGGACCTTAGGTCTAGTACATAGTCCACAATATCCTTTTTGGGTTCTTGGAGAGGCTTCTTCCAACCCTCCATAACAAGAAGGAGTAGTCCCCTGACAGGATGGCCAAACAAAAGTTCAAAGGGGGGAAAACTCTACTCCCTTCTGAGGCACCTCCCTGTAGGCGAAACGCAAGCATGGCAAGAGGATATCCCATCTCCTTTTGAGTTTTTCAGGGAGCCCTATGATCATGCCCTTCAATATCTTGTTGAACCTTTCAACAAGACCATTGGTTTGTGGGTGATAGGGTGTAGTAAACTTGTACTGCACTCCACACTCTTTCCACATGTGTTTAAGGGTATGCAGACATGAAGTTTGACCTTTTGTCTGAAACCACCTCCTTAGGAATCCCTAACCTGCTGAAGACACCGATGAGGGCCTTGGCTACTGCAGGCTCTGTAGTAGTCCTAAGGGGAATTGCTTCAGGATACCTAGTGGCATGATCCACTACCACCAGTATGAATTTGTTTCTTGATGCTGTGGGAGGTTCATGTAGACCCACTATGTCCACCCCTACCCTTTCAAAGGGAACCCCCAACCACTGGTAGTAGAATTAAGGGGGCCTTTGGGTTTCCACCTGTTTTTCCACTGGCTTGACCGGTGACACAGGAGCTGACAAACCTTCTGGGACATCTGGGGCCAGTAAAAGTGGCTAACCAGCCTTTCCCAAGTTTTGGTTTGGCCAATATGCCCAGCTAGGAGGATGTCATGGGTCAAAGTGAGTTAGAACTCTCTACACATTTGAGGCACTACCACTCTCCTAGTGGCACCAAGGTTCGGGGCTCTGGCCTCAGTGTATAGGAGTCCCTCCTCCCAATAAGCTCTGTGGGTACCACTGACATCTCCCTTTTTCTGTGCAGCAGCTTGCTGCCTCAGGCTTTCAAGAGTTGGACAGGTCTGCTGTCCAAGGAACAGCTGTTCCATAGAGGGTCCTCCTAGGCGTAAGAGCTCAACCTGGTAAGGGTCTAGTTCCATGGGCTCAGGTCCCTCTGGGGCTTCCGAGTCCTCTCCCTGGGGAGAGGGGTCCTGAGTCTTTGGCTGTTCAGAAGCTGGTTTCCCAGTCTTCTTACCTTTCCTCTTAGAAGGTTGCACCATTCTTTTAGGCTTCAACACTTATTTTTCACCCTGCTTTTGGCTCTGTGCCCTAGTCTTGACATACACAATCTCAGAGATGTCGAGCATTGCTGCATGGGTTTTTAATTCTACCTCAGCCCATGCTGAGGTCTCCAGGTCATTTCCAAGCAGACAGGTAGCTGGAAGCCAGACAGGCACCAGTTTCAGGTCATTACTTCCCCCCCAGTCTAATGTCACCATAGCTATGGCATGGTTAGTGGTAACACTGTCAGCGTTGGTAACTGAATAAGACTTTCCAATTAGGTGTTGCTCTGGGGAAACCAGTGTGTCTCTCACCATAGTGACACTGGCACCTGTATCTCTCAGGGCTTCTATTCTAATCCCATTTATCCAGGGGTATTGTAAATACTTCTTTATGTTGGGTGGCCACACAGCTAATGTGGCAAACTCAACTTCACCCTCAGTGACTAGAACTGCTTTAGTGTGAACCCTGATTTGCTCTGGACACCCTGTTGATAGCATCTGGAGATTAACCACACCAGTACTAACTGTAGGAGGACTAGGGACCTTCTTGTTAGGGTAAGTAGCATCTCCAGTTAAGTGTCCCAACTTCTCACAGTTGAAACACCAGGCCTTCTGGGATCAAAGGTCTTCCCTTTGTACCTACCATTGGACTAGGAAGAGGTTTTGGGACCCACCCCATGAGCAGGTTTTTGTGAAGACTCTGTCTTTTTGTCTTTGGGGTTCTCACCCCCTTTCCCCTGGGGAGGTTTTGTAACCCCTTTCTTCTGGTCACTCCTAGTGGTTGTTTTGGTTACCCTAGTCTTCACCCAGTGGTATGCCTTCTTTCCCAATTCTTGGTGAGAAATAAGACCTAGGTCTACCAGATGTTGATGTAACTTTTCATTCGTGCAATTACTCAAAATATGTTCTTTCATAAAAAGATTGTAAAGCCCATTGAAATCATGCACATTGTTTCCATTCAATTCAATTCAATCAATTTTATTGATATAGATCTCTTACGAGATCAACAATTATATGTAATTCTGTTTGTATACATAAAATTCTTGCATAAAATATTATAAAGCTTAATATGAAAATCACATACATTTAAAACACAGATAAAACACATTTCATAAATTTGTACAATTTATAGCAAACAAATTCATTTGGTGGACTTTTAAAAAAAGTGATTAAATCGGTGGAGGAAGAAAGGTTATGTCTAAAAGCTATAGGTTTTATAAAACAGTTTCGAGCCCCCACTACCTCCTTGTTTGAACATAACCATAAGATATGTGCTAGGTCCTGGTTTCCGTGATTGCATTTATCACATACCCCACTATCATTGTCAAGGTTATTCCAGTGTCTTGTGAAAACCTTTAAAGGAAGTAGTCCTAAACGGAATATGGTAATACATCTCCTAATATTATGTTCCAGGGTAAAACTTGTGTATTGTTGAGGGGACTTAAACTCAATTGTAGAAGTGAGAGAGTTGTAATGAGATAATTTCAGGCAATATGCCTTGTCCTGGTCGAAACTTAAATGGGGAGTCGCATTTTTCAAAAAATGCCTCAGGTGTGCTGGAGATCAGGACTCAAGAATGGATTCAGTACACTGGAAGTATTGTAGAGCTGTCTTAAGATTTGTTTGAAATGTATCTTGTTTTTTCCCTGAATTAAAGCTTTCGTATCTCAGTAAGGCCCTTAAAGAGCCTTCTTCTGCATGCAGAGGTTTGAAAGCCCATCTAATTATATTTGCTAAGGCTATTGAGTATGCACTTACGATGGCAAATTCCAAACGAAGGATCTGTACTTGGACAGCTTGACTTAATAACATTATTTTGCGTAAAAATGTACCTTCGCTAATATGCAAAACGTTCCATCTGGCTAAAGGCATATACTCTGTGGCGTAGGTTATTGTTGGTGCAATTTTGGCCCTATATATTTCGAAAAGTGCTTGAAAATGCCTTTTGCCTGAATAGTTGTAGAATTTCCTTATGGCGTAAATGTGTGCTTCTGCTTTTTGGTTCATTTGGTGAAGATGAGAATGAACTTCTAAAGTTTGAGTAAAGACTCGCCCGAGATAGGTGTAGGATTTTACCACCTCGATTTTTGTGCCATCTAGTTGCCAATTATAGTGGAGGTGGCATTTCCGACCCCTAAAGGGAACTACCTTTGTTTTAGAAATATTCACCTTTAGGAAATTAGTTTCTGAATATCTAGTAAGTCGTTTATATTTCTCTGTAGGCCCAGCGGGGTTAGATCGAAAATTACTACGTCATCGGCGTACATTAACGCAAACATTTTTTCGTAGGCTACTTTTGGAGGAAAATTACTTGCATTTAAAAAGATCTCTGGAAGATCGCTTATATAAAGCGAAAACAGTAGGGGGGTGATGGAGCCCAGATTTCACCTAGATTTAGGCATTGCTCTGCTTTAAGTTTCAGACAGACTGCATTTCAAAAATGGCACGCAGAGTTTTGGTGCAAAGTGAAAACATGAATGAGGCCTGGTCAAATGCTTTCAGTCTAAAGTGCTTTCATGTAAAACCATGCTCAATTAATTAATCATGGTTGTTTAATTGTGATTATTCTAGATTTAACCTCACTATAGAATGTACATTTAATTTAGAAATGTGTTTTCAACTTTCAAAGTAGCATATATGTGTGCTGAATTAACACACATTTTACGGTGTAGGAAGGCTGACTTTGCTTTGGCAGGCTCAACTTACTGCGGCCTTTAGTCTTGAAGATTAGGAATGGAATGTGTGCTCTTTCCCTCACAGCTTTCATGAAAGAACTTTTCGTATAATTTACGCCTCCTGTTTCCGTCTCTTCATGAAAGACCTCCGCATACTTTTATCTCCATGCAGTTGTTTAGACAATGCATTATTCACTTCATCACGTAGAAAGAAAAACTGCAGAGCACACATTTTTCTTATAATATGTATTCTCTGTTTCCGCATAATTAATACTTTTTGTTGCAGAAAATGTAATTGTTTTCAGGATGTGAAGTCATCTCAGGCAGGACAAGAACTCGCCTGATTGATGACGTGTCCAGTCAGCCCATGGGGTGTCGATGTGTGTTGAAGCTCCTATTGGACAAGCTACAAAGACTGGGTCACATGTATTTTTGATAGAAATATTGGATGCTAGCTGAGAGGTGTAGGCAGGCTCGGCTTATTTTTTTAGCAGGACGCAAGGCAGAACATACAGTTTTTTTGGAGCCTGAGAGAAGGGAGGGGCCATGACTGCTCCTCACACAGAGAGATAGAGATGAACCAGCGAAGCCAAAGAGGAAGGAGGGGCAGCGTCTGCTGGGGACTCAGGCAGGCAGAACGAGGGAGAGAGGACCAGCTGATAAAACTGCACAGGTTTAGATTCTAAAACTTTAAGTTTCATGCTTTAACTAACTGGCCTTACAAAGACTTATTTTGTCTTATGCATTTATTTATCTTTATGGGAGATTTTTGCCAATTATTAATTATTGATTAGCCTTGCAAAACTCACTCTAGAATTATAATTTCTTAAACTCTTTAAGAGTTTCTGACTGACATAGAAATCGTTTTTTTCCCCTTCCTTTATGGAGTGCCTTGTATGCAATCTATAATATGTTTCTGTATTAATTCTATTTTTTCCTATTTTTCAATTCTGTAACCTGATTGATATTTGACTAATGAATAAAGAGTCAGACAACCTTAACTTTTGACTAGCAAATTAAACCCTTTAAAACTACTCACAACTCTCATTATTGCCTTAAATATTTAATTGCATTTGATTTTCATGTTTATGCAAAGTCTCCTGATGGTGATAACACAATGGCAAAGGTCCATCCCCTTTAAGCGGTAAACAAGAGGTAATGATGTTTTGCATTGAGAAATTACCGTGAAATTACCGCTGGATCAGTTTTTGGTAGCAGAGGTAAGGTTAAACACCATCACCAAAAGGAGCATAGTTTAGTTTAATGCCTAAATAGCGCTACAAAATAATTAAATATATTTTCAAATGCAATGGGTTTGAGAAATTCGGAGACAAGTGGGCAAGAAAACATGAAAAGAAAAAGAAACCACCAGACCTTGTTGAGGAAAATAATAAACAGGATGAGGGAGAAACTTTTGCTTACTCATTGAGAGAAAAGGTGGGGGAAGTGCATGTTCATGTGCCACGGAACAAAAGTGAACTTACAGCATTTCTGAACACATTCCCAAAATTGAGAGACAGGCCTATGCTGTGGTACCCACAAATTGATGGATTTGTTGAAATTTTAAAGGAGTTGAAAATATTCTTTGACACTGCCATGCAGACTGAATTGTGGTTTGAATATAAAGTTGTTATGCAAGGGCCAGGTGAGGAGACAAGGAAAAATGTTTGCATGAATGCACCATCATTTTCTGTTGTTATGGAGAAAAATGAAGCAGTGATTACTTTTCTGAAGGGCAGAGTGCCAGCAAAGGATGCTAATTGGGTACAGATTAAAAGAATCACAAAAGAGCTAAAAGAATTGGTTCATGAGTTTTGTGAAAGTGTGTGTCTAGAGTTTCCACAACACTGTGGGAGAGAATGTCCTGATGCCAGGGGCATGAGATTCTTTGTAACTCAGTTGGTTATTGGATTAATGATCTCTGATCAGATCTGTGTGCACGTACAAAAGTATTGGTTTGTTTGCAAAGAAAGCTGATAGATGGGATTCTGAAGGATGAAGGGTACTATAGTGCTGGACAAGGAATGAAGCAAAAGAGTTTGAGGAAAAACCTATGATGGTACAGAGAAGGTTTGCACAGAAAAGTTTTCAGAATCAGTTGTTTGCAGAGAAAGAAAGTGTGTTACAGGGTGTTGTTTCACAAGCAGAAGTAATAGGTGCTCAAGGAAGATTTGGTGTTTCACAGGATGGAAGTAAAGGTGTTTTGGTTTATGCAAATTCAGGTATGGATGTTGCACAGCTGGAAAAAGTGTCCTTTTGCCATCTTTATAACAAATTTGAGCATTGGAAGAAGAAATGTAAATTTAAACATGATGCAGTAAATGGAAATGCGCAAACACAGAGAGAAATGCAGGTGCAAAATGTGTCAGCTCAGCAAATGCAAATGTCAGTTCAGAAACAGGTACCAATGACAGGAGTTTTTCAAGCCCAGATGCTCCCACAAAATATGGAAATTGCTCAAATTAATTTAAATCAGTTGTCCAGAGCAAATGCGAATTCTTTCCAGAAACAAAATCAGAACCCATTTCAACAGGTTGCTGTATTTGAAAATGAGAGTTTTAACCCTAACAATTCTGAATTTACCAAGTCCTTTGTGAAAACAGTGGAAGGTCCAGACGGGGCCGATTCCGATTCGGGCCGGAAATCTCCCCGACCGAGCCGGACCCGGAGAGATTTCCGACCGAATCGGACCCGTGCAGCCCGACCGAACGAGTACGATGCGTCCGTAAGCTATTGTACTCGAGTCGGTCGGACTCCCAGTGAAGTCAATGGGAGCCGGTCGTACTAACGCGTACGCGGGCTCCCATTGCCTCAATGGGTGCGAGGACAAACAGGGCGCCCCCTACAGCGGGTACACGGCGAGGCGACTCGCGCCGTACACGCACAGGTAGGGGGACCCATGGGTCCCCCCTGTGTGCGACTCGCACGGCTACGCGTACAGGGGGGTCCGACACGGACCCCCGAAGTACGGCTCCGACTGCTCTTTCGAGCCGGATGGCGCGTGTCGGTCGGACTGCTCGCGGCGCGCATCGTACTTACCCGGCCGGGGAACGTCTCCATTGCGCGGTGCGAGTCGTGTCCGAGCGAGTCGGTCAGTGCGGTTCGACCCGGGAACGAGTCGGTCGGAGCGGTTGGGACGCCGGGACGAGTCAGTCGGCGATTTCGCATCGTACTCGCTCGTCCGGACGCGCGTACGGATTGGTCGGGAAATAGGGCTCCGAATCGGATCCGGTTAAGCCGAATCCGATTCGGAGCCCTACCGGCCGAGATCGGAATCGGCCCCTTAGTTGTAGGAGTTTTAAACAGAGAAAATACAAACCCAGTTTTATAGAAGGTTGCAGCAAAAAAAGGCCCGTTTGAGAAAAGTTACCAATTTGCTGTTTGTGACTCAGGCCTGGCAGGAAAACAATTGTTTTGCAAATATAACAGCACAGATTACTGTACACCAGATGATGTTAAATATCAGATTGCTGATGAGGATGTACATTTTAAAATGGCCTAACAAGAGACAGCTGTAGCATTGTTTTCAGAAAAGACAGTTGAAAAATTACCTTCTGATTTGAAAGAAATAATAAACACAGAAGAAAGTGAGTTCACAGAGAAAGATGTCAGATTAATAAAACATGCAGAACATGTCATATTCAAATTAGAACCAGATGACATGTATTCAAGAACACCATCAGTTGCAGAAATTTTACCCATAATTGGAGATACACTGAGTAAAGGATTTTTGATGGAATTGATTGGAAGTTTATGTAACTTTCTGATCACAGGTTTACAGAAACTAAATGAAAAGAACAGAATAATGCAGGAGATTAGCAGCATAACTTTTCTATGTTGTCCTATGGTACCGAATCCAGCCAACATATTTTTTCACATTTCATGTGCTGAAGAATGGCTTACTGTTATTGATTTTTGTTAACTTCATGTCACAGTGCCATTGCATGAGGATAGTCAGGAGTACTGTCAAAAAGAAGATGAATGTCTGGGACACATAATTGGAAAAGGAGCTAGAAGGGTGTCACCAGAGAGAGTGGAAATAATTCACCAGATGAATCCACCTCAAATTAGGAAAGAAGTCAGGATGTTTTTGGGAATGGTTGGCTGCTGTAGAGAGTGGTTACCAAACCTTTCCCTAGTGGCTAAGCCTTTACTGAGGCTGACACACAAGGATGTGTCTGATCCGCCTCCATTGGACAACAATTGCACAAAAGCATTCCTAGAGTTGAAAGAGTAAAAGTGTCGCGCCCCGGCACTAGGGATGCAAGTTTATTTAAAAGAAAATACACCAATGTGCAGTGAGAGGGAGGGCTGCGCTCTCTCAGTGCCTGTTCAAAAACATGAATGTGTTCAAAAGTCTGTGACGTATTTCCCTTGGACCCTTGACCCCAACATCACAGAAATGCCCAGCTGCCTTAATTTAGTAGCAGTGGTAAATGTCAGTCACAAAAAGAGTGAGAATATAATGATGGAATGTCCAATTACTGAAATGGTTCCTTCCTTTGTGGAGTTATTCTGTGAAAATACTGTGACCAAGAAATTTATAAATTCAAATGTATTTAGCTTACAGCCAGCAAATGAAATTGTTTATGATGAAACTGAACCTAAATGTCGAGGTGTCATGAATCTATGCATGAAGCCAAAGTTAGACTTTAATGATGAACTTCTGATTGAGCCCAACAATGTCCATTTTGTAGATGGCCCATGTTTGAAAGGTAACAATGACACATTAGGAGCAACACATGCTGTGCTCCCTATACATTATGTTGTCAAACCTTCATGGTTTTCAGTAGTTACCTCAGCCCAAAATTCAAAATTGATTGCCTTTGCCATAACATGCAGTATAACTGCTCAAATGGGAGTCACTATTGTCATGGGAGAGAGAAATGCTAATTCAGTTGTACAATATTGTGTCCTGTTAGCCTATGCATTCAATGGAATTTCCACAGGTGAATCTAAAAAGGATACTGTCTATCTAATGCTGATGATAATGACTTACACTTGTAAAGAATTAATAGAAGCTCAAGGAAATGTTTCAGAAGCAGAACAACAAGGTTGTATCAGAACAGATTTTGAGAAAAATGACAACTGCATAGTAGCAAATGTGTTATTGCAAAAACTGATGCCCAGGTATAGATTGCCAGTTTCTCTGAAATCAGATCATAATGAGGTCTCAAAGATGATGTGTGCAGAACCACAGACTGGACAAAGATTGGATTGTAGCTATCTGCCTCAAGTTTCGAGTACAATAAAGCAACACAAAGACAGCACAGAGTCTCAGTTTGCAAAGGACTGTGTCTCAGCATCACTGAAGTGGCTTGAATATGTACATGCAAATGCACTTGTGAAAACCACAGATGAAAAGACTAGCCAGTGCTGTGAAGGTCTGGCTGATGTGGAGCATGCAGTTTCTCACCAAATTGCAGCTGCTACACAACATGTGCATAATGGATGGTGGCAAAACTTTGATCTGAGAGATGCTGTGAAATGGAAAGGCCTATTCCAAATGATCCTGGCAAAGACTGTTGTGAAATGTGGTGGCCTTCCAAATTGGGTGCATGCCTCTCATACACGTATGGTCCCGTGTCCCCTTGATAAAACAGCTCCTCTTCAAGAAGAGATGCCAGCAGTGGTCAAAAGTCCACAGAAGAGGGTCAGTCAAGCTGTAAGGGAACATATAGAATGTGAAGCAGCACTAGAGCAAACTGAAGTGGCAGTGGAAAAGCAAAAAGTAGAAAGTGACTCAGATGAAAGCAGTGTCAGAAGGGTGAATGAGTCAGGTACAGCCTCTGAAGAAGAAATTAGTGCTGTGAGCCTACGAGTGGAGGTAGAAAAAAGCTGGCTAAAAGGGGATCCAAAACGTCTACAGTGGTCCCTTGAAAAATCATTTGCACCCATAGCTGAAACGTCTGAATCTGAACAAGGTGAAAATAAAAGTGAAAGGCATGGATTGAAAACGTGCAAAGAATTGATGGTACTCTGTCAGAGTTTTTCAGCACCGGAGTGGTCAAAATGCATGGAAAAAGTACAGAAGGCCACATTGAATGAACTGTGTAATGCGAGGCTTGAACTGTATGAGCCACCTTGATGGCAAGCTGGTGACAAAGAGCCAAGAAATGCTGAAACAATAACTGAGAACTGTCAAGAGCTGAAGAGAAAAGAATCATTGAATGATGAAAGAAAAAGAAGAAAAGAAATAGAAAAGAGTACTGTTCTGTTGAATTTTCCTTTTATTATTTTAGTTACTTATTTCAAAGAAAACTAACAGTTCCAAGAAGCAACTTACAGAACTCTGCACTAAACTTTTGAGCTCGGCTATATATGATCTGATTACAGACAAAACTTGTGTTGCCTTAGAAATAGAGGTAAAATTGTTATATGCTCAGCTTTTTGTAATAACAAGTAATAATGAACATACTAATTTTAGTAGGAGTTTTTCCCTTATATACCTGTGTGAAATAAGTGTGCTAATGAAATTACCATGCCTACATACACTAAAGATGAGTAGTAATATTTTAGGTAGAGAAAATATATTAGATTGAACTAATAATGAGTGTGCTATTTGATCAAATATAACATGTGAAATTAAATAAGTGTGATGATTTACAAATCATTTGCGGTATCATGATTTGTTATCATCAAAGGGTGGATTGATGGAGCCCAGATTTCACCTAGATTTAGGCATTTCTCTGCTTTAAGTTTCTAGACAGACTGCATTTCAAAAATGGCACTCAGAGTTTTGGTGCAAAGTGAAAACATGAATGAGGCCTGGTCAAATGCTTTCAGTCTAAAGTGCTTTCATGTAAAACCATGCTCAATTAATTAATCATGGTTGTTTAATTGTGATTTATTCTAGATTTAACCTCACTATAGAATGTACATTTAATTTAGAAATGTGTTTTTAACTTTCAAAGTAGCATATATTTGTGCTGAATTAACACACATTTTACGGTGTAGGAAGGCTGACTTTGCTTTGGAAGGCTCAACTTACTACAGGCCTTTAGCCTTGAAGATTAGGAATGGAATGTGAGCTCTTTCCCTCCCAGCTTTCATGAAAGAACTTTTCTTATAATTTACGCCTCCTGTTTCCGTCTCTTCATGAAAGACCTTCGCATACTTTTATCTCCATGCAGTTGTTTAGACAATGCATTATTCACTTCATCACGTAGAAAGAAAAACTGCAGAGCACACATTTTTCTTATAATATGTATTCTCTGTTTCCGCATAATTAATACTTTTTGTTGCAGAAAATGTAATTGTTTTCAGGATGTGAAGTCATCTAGCACAAGACTCAGGCAGGACAAGAACTCGCCTGATTGATGACGTGTCCAGTCAGCCCATGGGGTGTCGATGTGTTCTGAAGCTCCTATTGGACAAGCTACGAAGACTGGGTCACATGTATTTTTGATAGAAATATTGGATGCTAGCTGAGAGGTGTAGGCAGGCTCTGCTTATTTTTTTAGCAGGACGCAAGGCAGAACGTACAGTTTTTTTGGAGCCTGAGAGAAGGGAGGGGCCATGACTGCTCCTGACACAGAGAGATAGAGATGAACCAGCGAAGCCAAAGAGGAAGGAGGGGCAGCGTCTGCTGGGGACTCAGACAGGCAGAACGAGGGAGAGAGGACCAGCTGATAGAACTGGACAGGTTTAGATTCGAAAACTTTAAGTTTCATGCTTTGACTAACTGGCCTTACAAAGACTTATTTTGTCTTATGCATTTTATTTCTGTTTATGGGAGATTTTTGCCAATTATTAATTATTTATTAGCCTTGCAAAACTCACTCTAGAATTATATTTTCTTAAACTCTTTAAGAGTTTCTGACTGACATAGAAATAGTTTTTTTTCCCCTTCCTTTATGGAGTGCCTTGTATGCAATCTATAATATGTTTCTGTATTAATTCTATTTTTTCCTATTTTTCAATTCTGTAACCTGATTGATATTTGACTAATGAATAAAGAGTCAGAGAACCTTAACTTTTGACTAGAAAATAAAACCCTTTAAAACTACTCACAACTCTCATTATTGCCTTAAATATTTAATTGCATTTGATTTTCATGTTTATGCAAAGTCTCCTGATGGTGATAACATGGTGGCAAAGATCAATCCCCTTTAAGTGGTAAACAAGAGGTAATGATGTTTTGCATTGAGAAATTACCGTGAAATTACCGCTGGATCAGGGGCTAGAAGGCAGCCCTGCTTTAGGCCATTATGCATGGATATCTTGTGGGTCAGGCCTTTGTCTCCTCCCATCTGAACTTTACACCAAGTTGAGGTGTGAAGAGCTACTATCAACCTCAATAGTGAATCCGGGATCCCTATTTTGTTTAGTTTCCTCCAAAGAGTTGGTCTATCTCCTCTATCGAAAGCTGTCGAGAAATCGACAAAAAGACTATATACTATTTGCGATTTAGATAGTACAAACTTATCAATGATAGAGTTTAAAATACCTATGTTGTCAATCACTGCGTGATTGGGACAAAAACCCGCTTGAAACTTTGGGATTACACCTTCAGAAAAAGCCTAGTCCCTTAAATGCTGGAGGATGCTTGCTGCAAATATTTTCCCTGAAGCATCCAAGAGTGCAATTTGTCTATAGTTCCCAGGGTTAAGTCGAGTGCCCTTTTTTAATATTGGAATAATGATACTCCCAGTCCATGAATAAGGAATTTGAGCAGTCGCATAGCAATGATGAAAAAGGGGCTCCAAGAACACACTCCACTTTACAGGGTCACTTTGTAGTACTTTTACTGGTATCATATCTGGACCCATGGCTGCAGAGGTTCTCGCCTTCCTAATAAAAAACTCAATTTGTTTGTCAGAGGGGAGACATAAAGTTGTTTGATCCCACCGGAAGGACTCGGGATAGGTGATGCGCCCCTGCTGCCCGTATGCTCTGAGTTTGCCTTATAAAGGTCCAGAAGGTAGTTTTCCCACTCGGTCTCAGATATCGGCGTTGCTTTTAAGGAATTAAAATTACCCATTCCTTTAGCAATCAGGTGCCAGAATTGGTTGGAGTTCCTCTTAGTGGCAGCCATCTGTAAATCTATCCAATGTTTGTCGGACGCTGCTTTGTTTTTTTCTTTAACAAGTCTTTGCAATTTTTTGTTTAAGCTAGTTATTTTTACTTTTCTTGAACTTGAAAAGGTGATAAATTGGCGCCTGTTTAATTGATTTAGTCTTTTAGAGATGTTCTCTCCTGTGATCTTCTTGGACTTATGAGATAAATTGTACGTAAGAGCCTTCTTATGTAGTTTATTAATGATGACAGTCAAAGTTTGCTCAAAATTCTTAATAGGGCTGAGAATATGATCTACCACCCAAAGCTGATGAGTGGATATTTCTTCATTAATCATATTTATGGTTGCCGTATTCCAGATTATAAGTCCCTGCTTGGAATTCAAGACCGACTCACCATTCATCCGAGACAGCGACCACAAAGCGGACAACGAGAAGTTCAAACTGAGATTCAGATGGAGCACTGCGTGGTCGCTATCAAGTGAGAATTGGGAGTCTAGATAATTACATTTTTGATATAGCGATGAGCTGCATATTATATAGTCTA
Organism: Calotriton arnoldi; assembly: GCA_963921515.1. Taxonomy (NCBI): domain Eukaryota; kingdom Metazoa; phylum Chordata; class Amphibia; order Caudata; family Salamandridae; genus Calotriton; species Calotriton arnoldi. Next base: position 147,267 of record CAWUFW010019249.1, on the reverse strand, counting down.
ATATGGAACTGCCGTGGACTCCTTTTCTTGTATAGCTTGCAGGTATATCCCCGTCGAGCCTACCATTTAAGATCACTCCACTAGTTCTGCTTGCTAGTTTGAGTAGCATCTTTCCTCTACTATCTGTTTTTATGGCATCAGGAAAAATTGGGGATGGAATAGCCCAGACGAGTTCCTCATCCATAATACTACAAGTTTTTATCGCATGGTTGGAGATTTTTGCGTTAAAGTCTCCTGTGATGAGGATTTGATATCTGCCGCACAACTCTAGTACTGAGTCTATCTGATCGAATATTTTTGCAAGCATTAAATTGAATTTCAGTCCAGGAGGTATATAGAGATTAAAGAGAAATATGGTTTCCTTAATTCGAGAGTTTTTATTACCTGTATGTATCCTTATGCATTGCACGTTGTTACTCCCCATGTCAATTCTCTCAAAGTTCCAGTTTATATCTTCCTTCAGCAGGATCAACAAACCCCCCTTTGCATGGCCTCTTTTTGACTTTTTTGCTGGAATTTCAAAAGAAAAATAGTCCTTTTGACTAAAATTTCCAAGTAGCCAGGTTTCCTGGAGGCAGACTATTGCTGGCGAGCTTTTAAGAAGACTGCATAGTTTTTGGGGATCCAGGCCAGCAATATTCCAAGAGAGAAAGTCTATGGTAGAGATGGAGCCTTCGCTAAAAAGGTAGTTACATGTCTTGTCCCTGCCTGTTTGCGTTTAGGTTATCCGCAAGCCAGGACCAAGATTTTTCCTTATTTAAATTTATAGTTTCGTAGAGATTATGATTCCGTGTTAATCGTTCACCTTCTGTTATACATATTGTTAGCTTGTCAAATTGCTGATCCGGAGGACTTTGTACGGGTTTATTTTGATCCAAAGACAAGATAAAATGTGGAGGTTCCCTTAGGGGCAGTAATGGAGCCTTCATTAAAGCCTGTGAAAACTTTTGCCTAATTCCGATCACGTTTAATCCATACTTGTGGAGGATTTCTCTCTCATTTAAGATAATTGCTGGGATAACACCAGATCAGAAATCTACTCGGACTGTAAATACATCAGCCTTATCTGGGAAGGAGATCAGTTTTAGGTCGGAGGAAGAGAGCTTTTTCAAGGGGAGAGGGTATGAATGAGATTAAGTACCCTTTTCCGATTTAAAGGGTCATTTCCTACTGGGAAGAGATTGGATAATTCTAAAGTTAAGTAGACGTCTTGTATTTGGCTGTGTTCTTTTCTCATTTCATTTGAATTGAAATAAATGGCATCCTGGTCAGGATAGCTTATATTCTGTCGAGAACCTTTAGTTATGAAGTTGGTTGCCAGGGGATTCAATTGTCTTAAGGCACCTGACTGAGGGGATTCGGGAGATAATCCCTTGTCGTTGTCATTGTCAGTGTTACTTAAGATATCCACAGGTAAGGTTGTGACTTCTGTCTGTACCCCTGTGCCTGCCCAGAGTCTTTGGGAAAACTTTAGTTTCCTGGGCTTTGCTTTCGTAAGTCTGCAGTTATTTCTTTTCCTTCTTTTTGTGCTTTTGGTTTGTGTTTTTGCAGTTTCTGATTCTTGTTTCCCGCAGTTGGATCTTTTGAGATTTTTTGGGGAAGCTTCCCTTATTTCTCAAGTTTTTCCGGTTTTCAACTGAGGATGAGAGGTTGTACGTTCCGCGGGTTGTTGCTGAAGATTTTGGTTTGTCGCCTGTGTTTTTTTTGTGAGTGAAAATGGAATAGAATTTGGGGATTGCAATTTGTGAGCTACTTCCCCTGGGTGTTTCAAAAAGTTTTTTATAGAATAAATGTTATCGACTTGGTCCCGTTTTATATTTTGAGATTTATTATTTCCACTATTTGTTTGAGTACCTCTTGTTTTTGTGCTTACTAGATCGACACCATTTTCTTTTGTCTGAGTATTGTTGTCACTTAGTTGAGCTAATTTCTTAGTATGATTTGCAATTATTGATGTGGGGCTTTGACAGCTTTTCTTGTCTGGCAGAAATTGAAGAACTACTGATTGAGTTTCCAAGACATGATCTGAAGTTACTGTCAATTTGCCTAGTAATGCCAGGATTGCTTCCAGAACAGTTTGCAAGGAACACAGCGATTCCGCGACTGATGCTCTATCTTTTTGGAGATCCGGTGAAAATAACAGCGGAAAATCCAGGGATAAGGATAGGTTATCCTCAACGATCAGGTGGTTAGTAGGCGTACTGTTAAACAGTTGTAGCGTCTCCCTTGGCGTTTTTAAGGGAGGGACTGTTTTTACCTGACTCATATTTATGTCCGGAAGAGTGAAGTCCGACTCAGTTGTCGCGATTGTAAGAGGAGGTTTATATTGATATTGGGAAACCGATTCCTCTGGCCAAAAGTTAGGCGGGGTTCAGCCCCCTCGGACTGAGGAACTAGAGGCAGGTCTAAGGACTCCTTCATAATTACCTTAAGGCCCCTTTGTTCCTCTTGTTTTGATGTTTCATGAACATTAGTTGCTGATGAAGAGCAAGAGGGAAAAAATTCTGGTATAGTGAGTGTTCCTGAAAGTGCCCCGATGTGTGCTGAACGGGGTTTGCTTCTTCTGTGTGATTGGGCTGTGCCCAGTCTTTTCATGAAGACTGTTCTACTTCTTAATTTTCTGTATGCCATTTCTATACCATAGGTTCTTCATGCTCCACCTTCGGTAAATGAATGCTGGGACTGGTTTCAGATCCCCAAGTGTCTGATAGAGGAAGCTCGGAGCTCCTGGTGGCAGGTCGCAGTGACAACGCTCTGCTCTACTCCAGCCTTACTCCCACTGTACTCCGTCGCGTACACCAAAAGGTCGCTCTCAGCTAATCTCCAGAGCTGCAAATACGCCCCCCTCACTGAGCCTAGGGGAAGAGAAGCGGCGAGGAAGCGGCCAAGGCTCAATCAATGAGCATGTCACCTCCACCGGTGCCAGACACCTAATAGGCAGAGGGGGCAGAGTGGAGCGGGTGAGGGCCGAGCAATACCGAAGGGAGACGAACTGAGCGGCCACGCCGATTCGCAGGCCGCACCGGCTGTGCCGGCCACCTTTGCGAAAACTGGCGGACCGCGGCTCTGATCTTCAACCCGGGCGTGCTCACCTCTCCGCCCAGGCTCCGTCTCCCAAGTCCCGCTCCACACTCCGTGCCCGCATCCGGCCCCCGCAGACAAGAGGAAGCTGGGGCAGGGGGAAGCAGGTACGTGTGGTGCCTTGGTTGCTCACGGGTCGCGTGTCCGGGTCCTGCGTCTCCAGTTAATAAGTTTAGCCTGGAGATATTGTCTGCAGCCTGTTGTATAAAATATATAAAGTAAAGTGGAGGAGAAGTAACGGCACATTGTTTCCAGTTAACCATCCATCTAGTGTCTTAACTGAGTAGTCAACAAAGTCAATCCAGGACTGGTTTTGGTTTTTGTCAACCACCCTGAATCTATTCCTATCTTCCTCAGTTGTGAGTCCAAAGCCCTCAATCAGAGTGTTCTTCATGAGTCATAAGACCCCGCATCTGCCCCTGTAAGGGTCAGAAGTCTGTCCCTGCAGTTACCAGTGAACAGTTCCCAAAGGAGTGCCCCCAGTGTGACTTCCTCAATTTCCTCATTTCACAAGCCCTCTCAAAGGCTGTGAACCATTTGGTGATATTATCACCTTCCTCAAATTTGGGGACAATCCCTTTGGGGATTTTGGGATCATACGACTGCTCTCTGTTCCTATTTAGTATGTTGCTGCCACCATTGATGGGAGCTAAGCCCATCACTGCTCTTTCTTTCTCCAGAGCCAGGAGTTTGGTCTCCAGATCTAATCTTTTGGTCAACCTCACTAAGAGGTTGGTCTCCTCTTCAAGGCTGTCTTCAATTAACTCAGAAGTACGTGACCCACCTTTGTGGGATCTAGGTGCTGAGAGTTGTATTCTTGGAGTCAGGGACTCAGGGACCCTGTCCTCCCTAGGGCGTGAGTGGGGTTGGAAGGTATCCTCATCCCCTACATCCTCTTCCCCATCCGTCTTCACCTTTCTCAGGAGGATGGTCCTTAGCATAACCTGCCAACCGCTCCTGGAGCCTTTGTTTGGAGGGATGGTCCCCCATGGTAATGATTTTTGGCTTACATAGACAACTTAACTCCTTAAACGCTAAATGGAGATGAAGGTGAAGTCGAGCTCCTCAACCATATTCTCGATGTCATTGGTGATGTTTTCACTAACAGTTGGGTTCTTGTTAAGAGACATCCTAAAAAAAAATCTAACCCCTCTTATTCCTAACTTTTTTATTTATTTTATTTGAAAAGTTTTATATAGCGCTGGCTAGACCCGGAGGTATCAGAGCGCTTTACATGAGGATCAGCGAGTTACAGGTTACATAGTTACATCAATTAAATCAAAGAATCACGGAGGGAGGAGGAGGAGGGGGAGGGAAGGAAACACAACGGGGAAACGAGGAAAAACAATGTCAGATGACCGGCTGGGTAGGTGACGGCCGAGGGGGTGAAACCAGGGCCAGACTCCTCTATAGCTGCATGTGACAGCTCCACCGGGCATCGGCCAAGGTTGCTCGTGCACCGAGGTAGGTACAAACAGTTTTGGTATCCGCCCAGAGTTACAGGTTACATAGTTACATCAATTAAATCGATGAATCACAGAGGGAGGAGGAGGGGGAGGGAAGGAAACATCACGGGGAAACGAGAAAAAACAATGTCAGATGACCGGATGGGTAGGTGACGGCCGAGGGGGTGAAACCAGGGCCAGACTCCTCTATAGCTGCATATGACAGCTCCACCGGGCATCGGCCAAGGTTGCTCGTGCACCGAGGTAAGTACAAACAGTTTTGGTATCCGCCCAGAGTTACAGGTTACATAGTTACATCAATTAAATCAATGAATCATGGAGGGAGGAGGAGGGGGAGGGAAGGAAGGAAACACAACGGGGAAACGAGGAAAACAATGTCAGATGACCGGCTGGGTAGGTTACGGCCGAGGGGGTGAAACCAGGGCTAGACTCCTCTATAGCTGCATATGACAGCTCCACCGGGCATCAGCCAAGGTTGCTCGTGCACCGAGGTAAGTACAAACAGTTTAGGTATCCGCCCAGGGGGCATCGTCAAAGGTCCATCGAAAGTTCTATCAAAGTTCCACCGGGCATGGGCCATGTTGATCCGGCTCCGAGGTGAGTACAATGTTCAAGGTTTCAGTCTGGGGGGCGTCGTCATAGATCAATTGGCAGCACCCATCCCGGAGTTACTAGAAGCTAAGACTTACTGTAGTGTTGATATGCTCTCGATAGCAATGCTTCCAGGGGACAGGCCAGGACAGCCATCTTAAGGTCAGGCATATAGAATGTGTAGGCACAGGGTTGTAGGGCACTCAGCTGTTGCCCCACGCAATTCTCTCGGTGTGAGTGAAGGCTGTCGTGGGACTAAGTGTAAAAAACAGTCCCATTGCTAGTCTTTTGCGCTGTGGAGACCCTGATGTGAGCAACGAAATCTCGCTCCAGGCGCCATTTTTGGGACAGGCACAGCCCTTGTCTGGCCCACCTTCGTGCAACTCTGCCACGATTTGCGGCCATTTTGGGGTCAGGCGGGGCGGGAATGGATCCTCCCCCCATCCACCTGGTGCCTCTTGTGACCCCCGACTCCCCCCAAAGCTTCCCCCTCGCCGGCGCGGGGTCCCCGTGATTGTGTCTCACGGAAGGGGACCTCCGCTTACCTCTTTACTATCGCCGCTCCTTCAGGCCCTCCTGCGGAGTTCGGATTTCGCCGCCGGGACAGTGAGCTCCTCTGTGTTACCTCAGGCGGTACGTGCACTCTGGCAATCAGCACCCCAGTGCAGTGTCAGGAAGTCAGAAAAAGGGCGGTTCAAGCCCTCGAGCCAGGACCGGAGCGCCCTCCGGGAGTCACCACCGGCAGCAGACGCCTCCGACCGCGACTCATGAGGTTCGGACACTCAGCTCCAATGTGCGGTGGCGAGAGACAGCATCGCAGGGGCAGATCGACCTTCAGACCAGCCCCACATCCAGGATCATGGCAGCGGGGTGAGGTGTTGTTCACAGCCCTACAGTGCGGTGGCAGGAGGCAGCGTCGGAGGGGCATATCGGACCCTCTCACCCGCCCCACATCCAGGATCACGGCGGGAGGTGTTCTCCTTGCTTTGCCCGGAGATCACCGTCAATATAATGCGAGCTCGGGGCAAGGTGAGAGGCAACGGCGAGACTCACCCAGCAGCCTGAGGCAGCGGGACTCGGCAGCGGCTCCGGTCTGGACTCTGGACTCTCCGACCTCCTTATGAGTCAGAGACAGTCTCCTGGGCGCATCTTCGTCGCAGAGGCCCCCAGGTATGTTTTTCATCCCAAATCTTCGATAGTTGCGTTGCAGGCAAGTTTATGAATGCGGGGGAGTCGAGTAGAGGGATGGCTGGGGGGCATAAAATCAGAATTCTGAAGACAATTTAGGACTCCTGTCATGTGATCAAGCGTTGACTAAGTCAATCCAACAAATGCAAAGTTGTATATCCCACCGCTGCCACCAATGTAGGAAGCTGGCTCTGCATATACTATACCAAAGTAAGGTATAGAGTGCACAGAGTCCAGTGGATACCCAGAGGTAGGCAGAGGTTAAAGTAGACAGTACCTTACTCTCTATTTGTGGTAGTGTGGACTAGCAGTAAGGCCTTATCAGAGGGTAGTGCTTACCATTTAATGTACAACTCAGGCAAGAGATGATTTCACACACTCAAGGACTGAACTCTGACCAATTGGTCTGTATAAAAAATATTATTTAGTTATATTTATTTTCTAGAACCAAGTCAGGTCTGGCACAGGTCAGTATAGAACTACTTTGCAAGCATATGCAGTTTAAATACAGATTGAATACAATGAATTAGTTACAGTATAATTACTTTGTATTCGCCGACAGTCAGAATTACTTTGCAATTACTTTTCTTACGCAGCCAGGTATCTCTAGATAATAGGCTGGTGCATTTCCTGAGGGAACGATAAATGAGACAATGCAAACTTAATACAGGTGTACAGTACTACTCAAGAGCCACATTTAGTCCTGAGAAGGCAGAACTGAGCTTATGGGTCCATGGGTAAGATTCAGTCAAATGAGCACTTGAGTCACACCGCCAGCGGCACAGAGGAGGCTAGGCGCAGAGTGCCAGGACCACATGTTAGCCAACGGCTAAGCACGGTCGTGGGTTCGGAGACTGCGGCGAGCAGGCCTCCAGATTGAGGAACAAGAGCTCCTGGGCTCGAGGTCAGCACTGAAGGACCCAATGGCCAACACAAGAACTACACCACCAGTAGCACAGGGGCAGCCGGGTGTAGGATGCAGTCTTGGCTGATACTGCAGATTCGGTCACAGTTTCCTCTGAGTCGGTCAGATGCTGTTGAGGCGAATAGGGCCTTTGGGAGTCATCGTCCTTTGACCGCAAGCATTCGGTGACGGAGTCGGTCAGACGGTCGCAGTCGCTCTTTCTGGACGACTTTGGTTACGGAGTCGGTCAGGGTGTCGCCTTCAGTCGCGGTTGAGGGGACCTTCCAGTTGTTGGCTGCAGGTTTGAGTTAGGAACTTATGGAGGTTCAGGGGTCCCTGGGATCCAGGTTAGGATAGCTGGGGGGACCTCCTTAGGGTATTGGGTCACTCGGAGCGCCAGGAGCGGTGTGGTGGAGACTCACAGATTCGGCCGGAGTCAGAGTTGGTTACCTTTGAGCAAGTCCGGTGCTCACGGGAGACAAAGTTCTTTTTAGTCGCAAAGGCAGGGCAGGTTATCTGGGTTTTCGAGGACTTCTGACTGCAGGACACACCGAGGTTCTGTTGGAGGAGTCTGAGGTCGGGACAGGCTGTTAGGACCAGGGCCAATTCAGTTGGTGTCCTCCTCTTCTTCTCTCCGCATAGCTGTTCGGTTCTTCTTCTTCTTGCTTCTTCTTTTTGGCTCTGGTCTGAGGAGGCAAGGTTCAGGGTTGCCCCTAAATACTAAATTTAGGGGCATTTACAGGTGGATACAGGTCAGGACCAATAGTTCCCTTTCTTGGGGTGGGTACACCCCCTATTATGCCTGGTTGGCTGGGTACCCCCACCTTCAAGATGGCAGGGTTTTAGAGTTGTGCCTCACATCGTCTCCCCCACCTGAGGGGTGGGGTTGGCAATGGTGGGCACACCTCTCCTAACTTGGGTTTCCCGCCGATTCTCCCTCCCAAAGTGGGGGTCAGAACTGGCGGGGCCAGTTGCTGGGAGCAGCAAATGGCTGGCGTAGTCTCACAAAGACGGCAAGCCTTTGAACCTTTCCCTTCGTGGACACTGCCCATCCTAGGGGAGGAGGCTTGGCACCTCGTGCTAGGATGTGCTTTGTTTCGTGATCCCGAGGTTGGCAGGCTCGTGACCCAGGGGTCCAGAAACATGTCTGGTGGGGCAGCTGGTGAACAGCTACTCAGTCAGGACACTAGATATAGGTCATTTTTCAGGGGGCATCTCTCAGATGCCCTCTGAGTGCATTTTTCATGAAATCCCGCCCTGGCATCAGTGCTAGTTTAATGTGCTGAGAAGTTTGATACCAAACATCCCAGTTTTCAGTAAAGCCATTATGGTGCTGTGGAGTTGGTAATAACAAACTCCCAGACCATACACTCTTTATGGCAATACTGCACTTACAATGTCCAAGAATTGACTTAGACACTGTAGGGGTACAGAGCTCATGCACCTGTACCCTCACCACTGGTATGGTGCACCCAGCTAGAGGGGTGGCCAGGGTAGTGGATTGTAGGCATGGCACACAGGAATGTGCCCCATGTTGACTCTTCACTGTGTTCTGTACCAATATATGCAGCCTGCAATGCCAGTGTGGGTGTGTAAAGGTACAGGGCCTCTAAGGGTGGCACAATAAGTGCTTAAGCCCTTACAGGTCTTCCCTGGTCACAGTGCCCTTGGTCCTTATGCTACCTTTTACAAGGGACTTACATGTGGCCAGAGAGTTGCCAATTGGGTTTTGCAACAGTACACTTTTAGGGAAAGAACATGGGCCCTGGGTACCTGGTTGGAAGGAACCCAGGGCACACTCAGTCAAAGTACATCAACATTAAGCAAAAAGTGGGGGCAACCATGCAAAAAGAAGGCACTTTCCTACACGGCCCTCTTGGGCTGGCCAAACAGTCCTGCGCACTTTGCATGTTCCCTATCAGGCTGCATTACACAGCCTGGTGAGGAACATACACAGGCTCCCTGTCCCCGTCTATGTGCCCAACCACGGTGCTCAGACAAACACTCACAGAGTTGTGGAGACAGTGGCAAACTTTGCATGCGTAATGCACAAGAAATACTAAAAGTGAGAAAAACTGAGGTTTACAGTGGTTAGTGTAAATAAAACAGAATTAAATATTGTACATTTGAAAACAATTTGATCCCTTCTATTCTCTGTGAAATTGCTTTTTTGACCGTCTTCGCTTCTGTTGTCGATGGTACCTTTTTAGAGAACCTTGTAATTGGTTTATCAGCTTTTTTCTTTAGTTTGTGTGACCTTCATCCTACAATTACTGACAGGCAAAGTTCTGAAATTACAGTATAGTGCAGTTTCTAGCGCTGCTCGTTATGTCCAAAGATCCATGTTTCATAGAATCGGCCAGATGCTGGGTTCGTCAAAGAGCTATGAACTCTAAGTGAAAGTGAGTGTGAGGGCATGGGTGTGAGCCCGACGGATGGTACAGATACAATCAATGAATGAAAACACACATAGAGACATAGCTGCCTGGAGCCTTTTGTGCACATGGAATATTATCTCAGAGGGATGTCTTTGGGACCCAAACTGCATTCATCTATTACTCCAACCAAGAGGGCATTCTTTCTATATCACATCGCAAGATGGCATTTAACACATGAGTGCTTTCACATTGACTATGTCCGAAGCACGAAAGGTGGGGCAAATTCTGACGAATGTAAATTAAAGGAAAGAACGGAAACTGAGAAATCACAGTGGATGAAATGGAATCATGGAAAACCAATTTCAAGTGAAGACAATTTTAGGGAAATACAAATAAATCAAACCTTAAAGTAAATAGTTTGGAAAGATAATTTTAAGGGAAAATCCCAAATTGCCTTAAACTTGGGTGAAGTTTACGGGTAATGAGCGATCTTTAGGTCCAGGGATGGGTGATGTTTAATGGAGATGAGTGGTGATTAGAGGTCGGGATGGGCATAGAAAGGGGGTTTTAAAGTTCAGGGATGAGAAGAGTTTAGGGCTGGTGAGGGTTTTCAATGCTTAGTGATTGGTAGAGTTTAGGGGTGGTGAAGGGTTATTTGGGTTCAGTAACGGGTGGATGTGAGCGATTGGGTTGGTGGCTGAACGAGGGGAGGGTGACCCCTGTTCAAGCAACAGCCACAATACCTGTCAGGGTGAACTACAAATGTCACTAAATTATTCTGTGCATAACCCTTGGTAGTTGGCACATATGCAGTCAGGTTTAACTTAGAAGCACTGTGTAAAGTATTTATGCAGCACTCAAATAGTAATAAAGTGAAAGTACAACAAAAGAAAAATATGTTTTTGACACCAAAACAAAATAAAATCCAATCCAATCAGTAGAACCGGAAGTATGATTTTTTTTTAAAGATTTTAGTAAAAACAAGCATCTAAAAGATTAATGTGCCAATCACGGACACCTAGTCGCATGAGACCAGGTCAAACTCCAAAAATATGGCCGACAGTGATGGAGTGTGAGTTGGATACAAGTAGTGGATTTGGCCCCATTGGCATTTTCCTTTGGACTTAAAAGAAATTTCAACATAAATATTTTGAGAAGGTAGATTTTCAGCAGGGAAAGGCTCTAGTCGGTATGCGAGATGGAAGTGTCCTCATCAGGGTGCTGCTGGACGAATTTGAGGTGAAGATTTCTACATTCGGATGTAGTCACTTTTTTGGAAGCTGAAAATCTTTAGCTGGACGAAGCTGGAGGCTGCAGCCAACAAGAGTTCCAGAAGGCCAGATAGCCCTTCTGCAAAGGAACTGCTGGACATGATTTGCTACTGGAGAGAAGAACTTAGCTGGAGCTACCGCGAAGTCAGGCCGACCACCGAGACACCTCAGGTGGATCAACAAGCAGTTTGGTCCGGTTGACTTGGTTCTCAGAGTAATTTAGCCAACATTTTCGAAGTCCCAAGTTTTGGATTTTGGCTTTCTTGCCTTCTCCAACACCGATACCAAGGGTCCAGGATGGGAGGGGCACAATTTGGGGGTGCAGGTCTCACTCTGACTGGTTCCTGCTGCGGGTTCAAGATGGTGGGCGACTGTTATGTCCGTGTGGCTCTGAACAGGAGGCCAGCAAACTAGCACTTGGTGTCACTCTGGTAGTCATGGGTTCAAGTGAGGAAGGAGGGCTCCACACACCAAGACAGGTCACTGAGGGTTCAAGACAAGCTCAACACAGGAAAGCAGTCCTTCCAGGTACAGCAAAGCAGTTTTGTGGCATACACAGCAGCAGGCAGCCCTCTGAGAGTGCTTTCACAGTTCCAGAAAGTGGACAGAAGAGTGGTGCTGAGGGTTCTATTTTTATACCTGTTGCCTTCTTTGAAGAAATAGGAGGTTTTATAAGTGTTCCTTTGAAGTGCTTCGAACATCCTGATGCCCTTGCAATGGCTCTAAGCTTGCTGCAGGGACACTGCAGTAGTGACAAGTCCTTTGTGAGAAGTCCAACCTTACGGAGGTATAGGATGATCTGTACTCCTTTGGAAATTATGATTACAATGCATGTTTCATAGTCAAACAAATAATCCACTTCAATCATTCTTTGTGATTCATGTGCAAATTAGTCTTTACTTGTAATTATTGTACAGGCAGCCAACATGCCAACAGCCAGCCCTCTCCTTCAGGACCGATCATATCAGATGGTAGTTGGAGCCATGAAATCCATAAAATATGTTGTACGCAAGCAGGAGTAAGTAAGGATGTTCGCTGATGTGGCAGAATTGCTGATACTGGGATGGGGCAATCTTTGATCTAATTTTAAGAAATTGACTCGTAAGGAATATTACATGGATATAACTACCATATAATAACATCAGAGTGGGTTATCCCTCGAAACTTGTGTTTAATCGAGCAAAGTGTGGGTCAGATACATTTGTAACATTATGATATTTTTCAATTATCAGTTGCTGGTTCTAAATAGCAGTGTTCAATGTAAATTTTAAGCAGATCCAAGATGTCTTGTGCAACACCTTCAACCAGTCATGTCTGTTAAGCAACAACACTAAGCATTCCGGGAATTTGAGTTTTGAATATACTGTTACAAGTATAGGATTTAAAATTCCAACATGCAAACTGTTGGTTATATAACATATATTTATTGCTCTTTTATTAGATCACAAACAAAATATATAGATGGTCAAAAAGACACTTTTTTTATTTTTAGGAGTCTTGTTATATTCCCACATAACATGTAGCATAATCTATGTCATTTTTTGTGATTTAAAACATATTTAGTTTCAAGTAAGGCATGGCAGTTTTTTCAGGGCTTGGCTCATATTGTGGCTCTTAGAGCCAAGCCGGACCTCTTGCTAGGCTCTGGCTGGGCTCTCCCCATGAATTGTCTGGCTCGCACACTTCTAAGGTGTATATATTTCTAATGTACATTACAAATATATATAATATATGTGGGCAAGCTAGACAGTTCATGAGGATAGCCCAGCCAGCGCCCTCGTATTTTGACTCTGAGATGCAAGCCGGATCCCTGGCGGTTCTCTGGCTCAACTATCCCCATGAATAAAATATATTCCATCTTTTGCAAAGTTGCAGTTCTTCCAATGGTGCAAAGCTTGATCAATTTTTTTCAAATATTTCATTATTTTAGCACCAAACCATGGGGCATATTAGCAAGAAGAGGCGATAATCATCGCTAACCCTGCTTAGCGTGATTTTTTTTATCGCTGGAATATATCGCCACGCTAACGCTGTATTAGCAACGATTAGCGCTATGGCGATGAATATTCCAGCGATAGCGGAGAAATGGGCCAACATCACTGAAAAACCAGCGATGTTGCATGGAGAAGGAGAACACCTTGCTGATACGACCCTGTGGTCGTATCAGCATAATCCACCCCCATGTTAGGTATGGCTAACACCTGCTAATTGCAGGTGTTAAATAAATGGCGATGACCCCGGTTAGCGCGACTTTTCACGTCGCTAACTGGGGCCATGGCCACCTTGCTAATAGGCGATAGGCCTGTTAGCGAGTGTTTCCCAGGTTTGTTCGTCGGGAACGCCCACTTTGCATGTCATTAGCGATAAATATCGCTGACATGCAAAGCGATAAAAAACGGGCGCTAATGCCCGCAAACTGTCGCTAACTGCTGTTAGAGACAGTTTGCTGATAGAGCGATATAAATATCGCTGCTTTAGCGGCAAAAAGTGCCGCTAAAGCGGCGATAGTGCCCTTGCTAATATGCCCCCATGTTTTTCAGTTGAGTATGCAAGGTATTGAGCACCATACATTTTTGCATCATACCATTCAATGAGCAGTGCCTTCTTAACCGTCCAACAAACACCATGCTGCTGCAAGGGTCATCCCTCATTTTTATTCACAAACCTCCAATTCCTCAAGCTGTTACTGTAGGCCCTTCTCTAGTAAGATGCAAAATCGCGAAAAATATTTTACAAAGCTGCAGTTCCTCAAGACGTTACTAGAGGTCTGATACAAGGGCTTAGAATGTCAAACTCATACCTGAGGAGGTGTGGTTCCAAACAAGAAATTTGCACATACATTCTAGCTGCTTTAATAATTTGTGATCATTTTGTGTAGGATAAATCAATATACCTAAGCTGGTTTATGGGGCGGAATCAAAATTGCAAACTATAATAAATGTCTTGAGTGTTATGGAAATTGTGGACTACACTTTACTGAGCATAGGAACTAGCAGTCAGTGGGAAGTAGAATTGTTTGAACACTCCTAATCTTGGGGAACTCTTTTTTAGTACTTCTGAAAGGGCACAATGTAGTCACTCAAAGTAAAAACCTGCAGTGGCTGGAGAGGACTTATCTGTTGATATATACTTTATGCTGTGGTGGAAGAGAAAATGATTTGAGTGACATTTGAACTTATTAATGGTGAAAGAGTGTTGATTGAGGGCCCTATGTATTGGTGTATGATATGTTATCGAAACATGAGGCTGGCAAGACAGCTAAAGCTGTCTTTAGGCCAGATATAGCATTACCCTTTCATTACGGTTAACAGGGTCCTAGTGGGGCTACATGTCAGAATATCACATAATCAGAAATATTGTCTGGTGTAAATATTGTGCTATAAATCTCATTTTAAAAAAATACAATCGTATTGTCTGTAGGTCTTTCTGTTAACTCAAATGAACTAATTGTTTGTGAAGTTTATTTAGGACACAATACTCATTTGCAACAATATTCTGACAACAATGTTCTGGTACTACACACACACCTCAATGAGAGCAAATTTGTTGTTGTGTGTTTGGAAATGATATTGAGTCCATGCATCATATTCTTTTTTATTATGATCATCTGAATATGATAAGGGATTTATTTTTTAGTTGTCCTTATTTTTGATCACATGAAATGTATGAATATATTATGGATTGCTATAAGATGGAAGATTTACATTGGTATATTGTGATTTTATTGAACTGTTAAAGCTCTTCTCCTTGTATAATTGGATTTTTACTAAATTAGCATACATTGTACGTAATAATTTGTATGCTTTATCTTTAAAATAAATTAAAAAATTTTTTTAAAACAATCCTTGCTTTGGGATTAGAGTACTGTAACAGTTAGCCACACGTGACGCCAACCAGGTACAATCGTTTAAAAAAAAATTATTGTTAGATTAATAAATATCCGTAAGGAACAGGTAAACCAAGGAAGGCAGTAGTCTGGAAGTTCGTATGTTCCCACTCTCTTTTTCTATGGTTTTTGACCAGTAATGATGTGTGGCATTTCTCAGCTCATCTTAATTCAGACGAATTGGACCCTCGAGAGAAGATAGAAAAAGGTCCTGAGTGTCACACTATCTTGCTTTTAATATTATACCTTTAAAATCAACTGTGATAATAATGTGTTTTTATACTTCTGCCACTACCATTTGTTACCGTCGGGTGTGGTTTTGCCTTCTCTTTAATTATTGTGGGCAAACCAATTTCCCTCAGACGTGATCCCAGTGACCAATGGGAAACTTCTCCCACCCTTAACGAGATTGAGCAAAGTAAACCCTGTAACTTGCTTTGAGTTACGGTCCCTTGACAGGACCTCAGCCAGTGGGACCAAACCGTCTCTCACGTCAGGACCCCGGAATGGCCATGGTGGTTCCTTCTCCTGGCTCCGTTTCTCAGCGTGGTCCGCGTCTTCTTCTGACATTGTTTGGTTTCTCTCCATCTAATGGCTCTGATGCTGTTATGTCAGCGTCTCAGATGACAGCCCTCGGGGCTTTTCTATCTTCACTTTCTCTGCCGGCTCAGTGGAATCATTCCTTTGGATGCTGGCGTCCACACGTTTTTCCTCCTCGTACGTGTTCTCCTTCTCACCCGGTGTTCAGTAACAGACTTTCACTTCCTGTCCACTCCACTCAGATTTCCCCACTCCTTCTTTGCATCAGCACATCTTCCCATGGCCAGTTTGCTAACTTCTGTAGCCACTCCGACTTCCATGGTGGCCATATTGGAGTCTGCATTCACTGTGAGTTAATGTGACACCAATCTTGGAGCCAACCTTGCAGTAGAAGGTTGCCACTTCATGTTGGCTGGGTATTACGTTATGCTCAGGAAAGACAACTGCAGATTTAAGACAAGCTAAGGACAGCAGAAAGGCTGGGGCTTGCAATCGTAAAAGAGTTCTGAAGATATAGTTCTGGAATAAATTAGTGAAGATTCACAAGGTTTGGGAATGGCTAAATAAAAAGAAGTAGGGTGTTGTTAGGGGATTCTCCACATCTGGCATTTGAATGAACTTAAGGACAATGGTGGAAAATTATGGAAAGCAAACATAGAAACATAAGACACATATTTACCCTTGAGTAAAATACTGATAAATTTGGGATCTCCTGTTTCTGAACATATTGTTATTTTGTGTTGTTGGTAATTACCAGATCCTGCTCGTTTCCCTGACAAACTTCGCTGCCGCAAATGTGACAGAATTTGTTCGGAAGGTGGGTCAGTAAAATGCAATATGGTCATAATTGGTGCAGTAAACAGAAATATATGTTTGTCCCCTTTTCACCTGTAAAACACAGGATAGGATGTATGTAGCACAACTGTCAAATATCCTATCTCAGGGTAACAGTCTTTATAGTGTGCAGTAAAAATATTCCATCAGTTTTCCGGTAATCATATTAAGGGTCTTTTACATTATATTTCAATTCCTTGTTCAGGCCTTTGATTCTGTTGATAATAGTACATTGTAGCAGACCATAGGCAACATGAACATGAACTGGGGTCTGTTATCTATTAGACAAGTCCTATGTAAGGAAACAATATATGTATGTACATGGTAATTCTACAGCACAAGCCAAGCCAAAAGGCAGCAGAATACTGTGTATAGTCAAAGGGAAGCATAAAATTGGCTAGGAAGAGGCGAGGAAGCTGAGATGTGGATGATTAATGCATTGTGATATAGTGGTCTTTCAAAAAGTGAGTATTCAACTTTTTCCGAAATTGGAGCAGCGTTGGGGCGGTCCTGGTGGATACAGGATGTTGTTCCAGAAGGACATTAATCTGGGAAAGGTAGTAAAAAATCCCTTTTAAAACCAAAAAGTGGTATGACAGGTATTTTCTCTGACCCCTTTACCATTCATACTCTTCATAACTAGTTTTGCTCCTGGAGATTAGGATCAGAAGGAGGATGGGCCAAGCTAAAGAAGTTATTCATGACCCTGTTAAGCCAGGCACTGCTTCCAACCCGCAAGGGGTGGCAAACCCTCACTGGGCACTGCATTTAGCTGTGCACAGCTTGTGTTAGTCACAGTGCCCGCCCAAAAGTCATGCCCTGCACCCAACCACCTACAGGAAGCCAATTCCCCACTCTGCATTACATTTGGCCAATACGGATTGCACTCAGGGCCTGGCCTATTCTATACTATTTTTAACTTTTTTAAGCATTTGGGTACATTTTCATGGGGTTTGCAACCCCTTGCAGACTTGTGCACCCGTGCTGGACAGCCCATAGGGGTTTACAGACTTGGCATCGGGTCTGCAACCACTGTGAAATTACCATAAAAGCTCTAAAACCCTTTTTAGTTATTTGGTGATCCCCGAGCTGGATTTGCAAACCTCGTGGCCATGCTGGGAGCCACAAAGGGAGTTCCTTTGGGCACCACACTTGGGCGAGGTAGTCAGATAATGCCCTCCCCCCCGCTTCCTTATGACGCCATAATTTATTTTTCAGAATAAGGGACCCAGGGGTATATTCACAAGAACGTGCGCTAAACATCTCCAAAAAATGTTAACGCAACTTTACACATCGCAGTCTATCGCGGGAAAATGACCCCGTGTTAACGTGGAATTCACAACACGGCGGTACCATGCGATAGCCTCCCGAAACGGCAGCCAATGTCCGCGATACAACCACCGCGACGGCGATAAAAACACAAACCCCAACGCGTAAAAAGACGCGATGGGCCCAAACGCGATAAGAAAACAGTGATAACCAGCGAGAGGCCAGCAATACCCACGCGTAATGCGGGAAAAAGCACAAGAACAGCATACGGAAAATGCCACTAAAAAGGAAATGAACTGCGGAGTACCACGGGTGCACCCTGACCGACTGCAGAGGACAACATGAACCCCACAATCCCCAGGGAGGAACACCCAGGAATCCAGGGGACGTGGAAGGGCAATGAGAAGAGGAAGAGGAAGACGGGGTACAGTCTGCAGGAAAACACGATTATCGTCACGGATGAGATAGAACACCACCACCAACTGTACGTCACCTTCAATGTGTCATTGGCAACAAAGAGGCAAAGATGGCACACCATCTCGGACCATGTGAATGCCGTCGCAGCGCCAAGGAGGACAATGGAAGAGGACAAGAGGCGCTGGATTGATGTGAATGGCACAACCAAGCATAAACTTGCTGCCAACATGAAAGCAGTAACGCACTTCGGAGGAGGGGGGCCAGCAGAACACCAGGAGCTGAATGACATGGAGAAGATGGTGGCCACAGTCATCAGTCGGGAGACGGTGACGGGAGTTGGGGATCCGGACACTGCCAAACATGACCCGACACTATATCAACAGGGTGCGTACTGACCAGGGAGTGGGGGGACGGGGATGGGCACAATGGCACACATGCACAATTAAGCAGAGCACACTGCACACCCACAATGACTCAGGATCATGTCCCTGATCCCACGGGAACACTTCAGCACACACACAAACACCAAGTAGTCCCACGTACACCATGTGCCCAAAGGGGCACCCACCCAACACATCAACAATCACACAACCAACACATGCACACGTGCGAAACACAGCAAACATGCATATACGTCAGCCACACTGACAATGCAAGAGACACCAAATGACGAGTAGCATGGCTGCAGTCCAATCATCATGACAATGTTCACGGCACAACACTGAGGTGGCTGAGTGCGGACCACAACAAGAAAGGAGCAGGTCACACTCGGACACAACCACCTGCACAAACAACCCCTGACATCAACGACACATCTGCGGACAACCATGCCCAGGAGTCACAACTCGACAAAGAGCACAAGTTACCCAAGTCTGCAACATCTCAGCACTGTGGAAGCACAGAACTGAAAGGCACACCGCATGAAAGGGATAAGTGGCAGCCAAATCAGAGCCGCAGGAGCGACTCACCCACTGTGCAGCCTATGCACATAAGAATAAGTGCACCTCGACATTGACAACATCGTGGTACAAACAGCAACACCTCCACAACAGAACACAGGACACAACTGGTGCCGCATATGTGCACAACATGGCCAATCACATCTGGCACAGCAGGAAACTGTGACATGACAATGTACAAGTACAACCTGTAACCTGCAAATATTTTTTATTCACACATGCTGTGCTTGTGGACATTTTGTACTGTCCCATGGTTGCCAGGGACGGCCACAATGTGACGTGCTCATGTGAAGAAATTGGCAATGAGGGTGTTCCTCACGGGCTATTCCTGCCGCAGCTGCAGTGGGATGTGGGCCACCTGCCCCATCGTCCTCATCATCGTCCGGTACTTCTGGAACTTGGATCCATGGGGCATTGGTGCGTACACAGATGTTGTGCAACACACAACATGCAACGATCATCTTGCACACGATGTCTGGCCTGTACAGGAGCCTTCCACCTGTGACGTCCAGGCACCTGAAACGTGACTTCAACACGCCAAATGTGCGTTTCACGATGCCCCTGGTCCGTATGTGGGCCACATTGTACTGCCTCTGGGCGGGTGTGTTCGGGTCTCGGAGGGGTGTCATCATCCAAGGGCAGAGTGCATATCCTTGATCACCTGTGACAGTGCAGAAAGAAAAGAGTCAATACTTGGTTCGGCATGATGTGTTGGCAGGCCCACTAGTCCAGTGACGCCTGTGCTGGCTGTGTGTGGGGTGAGTAAGCCAGCCCTCAGGGAGTAGCTGGTGCTGGCAACAACTTCAACAGTCATCAGGCACTCAGGAATGCAATGTTCGAACAGCAAGGGACCATGACTTGAGTTGCACAGAGTTAGTGGCCCTGGATGCACAGCAGCCGACACAGGCCTACTGCCACAAAACGCTGACTTGCGGGACACTGGGGTAGGGTCATGAGGGCAGAGAAGGGTCTCGTATGTATCAAAGGTGGTTTTTGCGGAGTGTCTTGGGGGAGAGTGGGAGGTGTCCCCCCCAGGGCATGATGCAGAGGGCACATACCAGCTGTGTCCGGCAACATGGCGGATATGAATGCCACAGACTCATGCCAAACACCAAGTCCGTACCTGCCAGTTGCTGATGACAACCCCCAGGCCACAGGCTCAGACACCAACAATGTTCTGCCAGAGGCTGACGGTGACTCACGGCCCACAGGGTTAGTGGCACCAGGTCAGTCCTTGCTAGTGGTCGACCTCCTCCCTAACAGTGATCCGTGTTTCCACCGGACTGAAACGCATCTTTCTCTCACTCCTCTCCCTGCGTTCACTGGCATGAACTCTGCCATTGATTAATGAAGACTCAGTTCTAGATGTGGGACATACTGGACTGCAGTGTAGGCCGGCTGCAGCGGTGGAGTATGTCAACGAATGAGGACTCCTGGGGGCCTGTGTCACGGAGGACAGCGATGGTCTGAGGAGGCTGCCAAGGTCGCGGGCATGGGTCTTGGAGCTAGCACCGGCACGTGGTGGGCCCTCTTTGACACACGACGGTGTCGGCAGGTGAGCAGTGCGGCTTTGGAGCGCTGGGGCAGGCAAGCCGGGTCTGGGTATCAGCGGCCTGGGGTGCAGCAGGCGCACAGGCTCGCAGGCCCCGCTACTCACGGCGTCAGCCTCGAGGTGGGATGAGAGGCGCCGCCCTGGCAGTGACGTTGGCCATTCCGGGAGAGCACCACACTCAGCACCACAGTGTTTTTATCCACACCCCTGCGCAGGCCTGGCGTAAGCCGGGCCAACCCACTACGCTCACGCACACAGGGGGGACGCAGCGAGCGACATTTCCGCGATCTAACCCACAGCCTGGGGTGACATGGTTGCGTCCACTGTTCACTACTCTCCAGACACCAGCAGTTAATGTCTGCATGGACATATCTGTGGTTTGTATACCCAGGTCTGTCCATCACATTCACGCCACACTTGTCGTTGTGTACATTCCCATTCATGGGTCACTTGCCTCCTTCGCACATGCCTACTTTCCGCCTCTCCACACGTTCAGCTGTTGTGTGGCTGTGGTGCCAGTGTACATGGGAAGCCCAGGATCCCAATGGAGTTGTGTTGTCGTGTCTGGTAGGTGGGCATGTTGATTCACATGTTGGATGTGGTTTGGTCACGTGTGCATTCCCACAGTTGTGCGTTGTGTGATGGTGGCTTTGAGGTGTGTGGTGTGTTGATTTGGTACTTACCAACGAGCAGTGCATTTCCATAGGTGCCATCCTGGAAGCGCTGGTTGATGATGGACTGTCGGAAGATGTAGGAATCGTGCACACTGCCTGGGTAGTTTGCGACGACATTGGTGAACATTCCCCGGTGGTCCACTATTGCCTGCACATTGATGGAATGCGTGTGCTTTCTGTTGCGGTAGATGTGTGCAGTGTCCGCAGGGGGCACAAGTAGGACATGTGTGCAGTCAATGGCCCCCAACACGTGTGGGAATCTAGCAAAGGTGTAGAAGCCTTGCTTGGTCTCCAGCTGTTCCTGCGCAGTGTGGGGGAAGTGAAGGTACTGGGGTATGAAGCTGACGATGGCATCCAGGACAGGTGTGAGGAACTTTGATAGGGCTGGCTGTGAGACTCCTCCGACTCTGGCCGTTGTTGGTTGGAAGGTACCAGAGGCCAACATGTGCAGCACAGCCAGCAGCTTTGTCTGCGGAGGGATGTTGGTTGTCCGCTGTGTTGGGACCATCAGCCTGTGGCCGATGCGGGTCATGATGCGGAGGATGGTTGTCCTTTTGAGCCTGTAGTGGGCAATGACTTCCTCGGGCGTTAGGTCTGTGAGACTAGTGCGTTTTCGGTAGGTCCGCTGTCTTACTCTGCGCTGCCTCTGTGGTGGTCCGGGGGGGGGGGAGGTGCCGGTCCGGGTCTTGGGGTAGTGGCAGTCCTGGGGGTGGTGGCGGTGGGTGTTGTGGCCCTGTTGGGGCTCCAAGCTGCATGATGAGTAGCTCCATGGCGTCGGTTGTTCTTTGGGTGTGGCTGTGTGTGGGGCTCCGTTGCTTACTGCAGGTAGTCGTCCTGCTTAACACCAGCAAGAGGCAGGTGTTAAATACCTGCTGCTACCGCGGCTTATCGCGTGGTTTTGACTCGCATCGCGGATCTGGCAGTTCGTTGTGAAAGTGGTGTAGTGGTGTTTTCGTGGGTTTTTGCACGGGAACGCCTACTCTGCATCTCATTAGGGTTAGTTGGTGGTGTCACCCATGGGGATAAAATTTGCGGCAGTTATCGTGGGTATACTGGCGATGTCTGCAGTTTGCTCCCGCTTGTGTTGGGGCGATAAATCTGTCTCCACTTTTGATGCGCTAAGGTGGCGATAACTCGGCGATAAGTCCTTGTGAATATGCCCCCCAGTCCCTATATCTCTTTAATGGCAGCCACAACATTGTTCTTAAAGTTGCAGCCATCCAAGCACAGAGGTTCGTGTTTGCAGAGGCCAGTTTGGGTGTGTGGCCTAAAATGAACAACGGGATAAAAAGCCTCTTTGTCCAATATGATTTTTTTTTTTTTTTACTTTACATTTTTGAATGCTCCGCGAACTTGGGATCACTGACCATTTGCAGGATACCAGTCTGGATATGTCATATTTGGTTGACAGTTTGCTTATGAAAACAAATTTCACTTTTTTGCCCCTAAATTGAGTTGACTGATTTATACAAAATGTACCATGCTGATTCATTGAATGGTGCCAAAGATATTAAGAAAACAAACAATAAAGATAGAAAAACAAAAAAGGCATTTTTACTGGAAACTCTGACCTTACCATAGCTACAGCTGTGCTCTCCCTGCCTCTTTCTCACTCTTTAAATATTCATGCCATGGCAACAAATATAAATGTGAGCCAGTACCTTTTGTTATTTAGAGCAACTGTACTAATAAACACAAATACACATATATGTTACTAGAGTACAAAGGTCAAATTCCAGTTTCGTACTACAGTAACAAGTTTTTTTTTTGTTGCTGAGGGCGCAAGTTATAGTTACTTTAGGGCACATGCTATAGTTACTTGAGATAGCTAATACTGGTGAATGTTGGAGATAGGGTTACTGGTTGAGAGGGACAAACCCAAATCAGGCAGCAACCAACCACAATATCTGTCAGGGTGAAACACAAGCAAACCCCAAATTAACCTTTGCTTAACCCTCTAGTTGTTTGGCACAAGTCAGGCTTAACTTAGAGGCAATGTGTAAAGAATTTATACAGTACTTCAAACAGGAGCAAAGTGAAAACTTGACGCAAGAAATATCTCACACCAATTTAAAAAAATAGAGTAAAATGTAATATATTATTTGAGACCAAAATAGCAAAACTCTCTGTATCTGTAGAACCGGAGATATGCAATTTCAAAGTTTTAAGTATTAGTAGTACCTAGAAGCACTAAGCACCAACTGTAGTTATCTGGTCACACCAGACTGGGACAAAGTCATAAGTTCAGGCCAACTGCGATAGAGCACAAGCCATCTACAGGGACCACGTAAGGCCCAGTAAACAAAAGTATCTTAAATCCTGGTTGCAGAATGATGGAAAGTCCCGGGTCATGCAACAAAGACGATGTGGGGTGCTTGTGTTGAGGAGCATTGTGTAGTGGTGGTTTTGGGGAGCTGCGCTGGAGATGCGAGGCCTATGCAGAAAGATGCTTCGCACACTGGTAGGCCTGAGGAGCTGCGGTGGTTATGCGATGTCCTGCATGGAGATGCGTCGCACAGCAGAGGTTTTGAGGGGCTGCAATGCAAAGTCCTGCATCGGGGATGGGATGCGCAGTGGTTCAGAATCTTGCGAGGTGATGTGTTGTGCTGCATAGGTTGTCCTGGCACCACAGATGGGCTGGAAGAGCACCTTCAGGCACACTTCTAAGGGTCCAGGACTGGGGTGGCACCACTTGGGGGGACAGGACTTGCAGCTGGTATGTCAAAGTGCTCAGTTCAAGGTTGTTGGAACCTGTTCTGTCCCTGAGGCTCTGATCAGGAGGCCATCCAACTGGCCCTTGGAGCACTCTGTTAGACATAGGTTCAAGATTCAGGTCCAGTCCTTCACTCAGGCTGCAGGGCAACAAAGTAGCAGCCCTTCTTGCAGAGCAGCACATCAGTCCTTCTGAGTCTTCCAAAGATCCTGCGGTGTACTTAAGAGTTGGGTCTGAGGGTCCATTATTTATATCTGGTACCTACTTTGAAGTAGGAGAAGGTTCTGGATGTTTCCACCCCCCTGAGGTGTCAGGCATCAGCGTCCTCCCTAACCTGGCCACAGCTTGTCTGGGGACACAAAAGACTTGTGACAAACGCTTTGTGAGCGTGTTCAGACAGGGCCTTTGTGATGTAAAAGTGTGGTAGGTGACAGCTCCTCCCCTCATTTCCAGAGTGGCTCATCCTGCCAACACCTATATTCCCTTTGTCTTACTGTCTGGGAGCAATCCACAAAAGACCAACGATCAGCTAAACCTAGTAATGTGACCCTAGGACAGGTTGCAGGCCTCAAATGAGTAGGACAAGATAATGCCCACTTTCTAAAAGTGTCATTTTCAGAATTGTGAATAAAAATCTGTCTTTACCAATAAAGAGGGCTTTTACTTATAATTAGATAGACACCGAACAAGAACTCTCTACCTGCTCCCAATTGAACGTTATCACTTATTAAATGCAATAAGGAGACCAAATGTTATCCTATGGGATAGGTTAACCTCCCAGTAGTGAAAAAGAAATGTAAGAGTTTTAAATACACTACACCTTGTCCCATTATCTGTTAAAACCTGTCTACAACGCTCATTGCTCAGAGCACAGTAGCTAGCTCTAGGACACCCTTGGGTAACCGCTGCGCTTTAGAAATGTCTATAACATAACATTAAAGACCTACCCCAGGGTTGAGGTATAGGAATTCAAAAGGGAAATTTAGGCCTGGCAAAAGGTGTATTTTGCCAGTTCAAGATGGCAGTTCAAACCTGCACACACAGGCTGCAATGGCAGGCCTAAGGCATATTTTACTGGGCTACTTACTTGGGTGGCACAATTAGTGCTGCGGCTCACAAGTAGCATTTAATTTACACACCCTGGTTGCATGGGGTGCCACTTAACTAGGGACTTACAAGAGTATTAAATGTGGCAATTGCGTACTATTTTTACCATGTTCAAAGAAGAGATCACAAGCACTTAAGCACTGATTAGCAGTGGTAAAGTTCAAAGAATCCTAAAAGCCTACAAAAAAGAAAGGTGAAGGCAAAAACTTTGGGCATGACTCTCCAGAAAGAGCCAAATCCAACAGTAAATTTACAGTGGTTTTGCTCATATAGAATGTTATAACTGCCATTTTCCCTAACTATAGCTTCCCTTTAAACTTTGTTTTTTTCAGTGAATTTCTAAGAATTTTAGATTGTGCCTGCACAGCGCTTGCGCTCTGCTTGAGAAATCAATTGTTTTTAATCTAAACTTAAAGGGGATTTACATCCCACCTCCTCTCTTTCCTGGCTTCTCATTGGTTCCTGTGTTTGCCACTTACCTTTCCTCCACTTCTATTGGCTTTAGCATATTTTTCTGCATTTACCAATGCTAGTTCCTCATCTGTTTCTCTTATCTGTTTCCCGCCACCGAAATACTGTTAACATCCACTTTGCTGGAACTATATTTTCATAAAGTTTTGCCTTTTACTCTTACAGCATATTTATATAACAATTTATCACCCGGAGAGATTAAGTGATTTGCATAGAATCACAGGATGTTGCACACCGCCGCCGAGATTCAAACTGGGATCCACAGCTTCGAGTCAGCAGCTCTGGCCGCTGTGCCACATGCTCTCCACTCCTGTGTTATCTGTCAGGGAGCTCTTTCCTTCTGCCAGACGATGATTGATGAAAATAGCTTTATATTCATTAGATAGGCGAAACCAATGCATTATCAATGCTTGTTTTCAATGTAAGTAAATATTATAAGAGTTCCTAACTATAACATCAGTTTAACATGTATTATTTTTAAGGGAATTTCCAAAAGCTGTGCATAGCGGGGAATTGGGCGCAGTGGGTTGGGTTGGATGCAGGATTCGGGCCAAACCCCCCACAGGCACCCGACCACCCACTGCTCACAGCCTTCACTTGTGAGCGGTGCTGGGTTGGGCGCGGGACCTTTGGCCAGGCTCTGAGTCCACCCCCCACAGGCACCCAACCACATCCACGCATGGCCTTTCGCCGTGCATTGTATAGGATTGGTTGCAGGTCCTGGCCTATATCCAGGCCTGTGCCCATCCCCCTGCCACACCACATTGCAGCCTATGTCATCTAACAATATAAACAGTGTAATTTTAAGTAAGGTAGACCTATTGACTTTGCCAAAGACTCAAAATACCAGACTATAATAGTGTCTCAGCCTATTGGCTTTATCAAAGGGGTCAGCACATCAACATATATAAAGCAGACCTTGTTGGCTCTCTCAAAATTTCACCAATAATTATAGTCAAATCTTTATTTCATAAATGCACACATTACAATGTTTAATAACAGTGATTGTCTCAAAATTATTTTTAATAACTCATTAAAAAAAACATTAAAGAAGTCTTTGTCTTTTTTTAACAAAAATTTAAGCCGCAAAGCACAGCCATGAAACCAACCACAAAAGGTTCCTGCACACCAGCTAACGAGCATATAGGTCGAGTTTGGAGTGCTCTAAAAGAATATGGTAAGCTCTTCAGGAATTATCAATCCAATTCTCCACCTGGGACACCCACATCTTTTCAATGATTTAGGGTCTGTTGGGTGAGTCCCATAGCCCCCAAGGCCCCTGTGGCTCCCTTCACTGGAGCCAGCCACTTTTTGTTGTTGTGGGTGCCTCAATTTCCCCTCAAAAAGTTCATCTACCTCAGCTCCTTCGTGGAACATTTTGAGGTGATCCATCAAGCATGGGTACCAAAAATGCTGGTTTCCCATGTTAATTCCCATAGGAAACTTCTGTTGCAACTACAGAAAAAAATGGCTTGAGCAGAATGACACCAACTTTGACAAACAGCTAGAACTTTCCTCACAAAGTGTTTCTTTTTTATATTTGGTTTAAAAACGTTTAGTCCTTATAGAGAAATTTGCCTTTAAACAGGTGCTCAGAGTGGTCATGAAGGAGTTGAAAAAAGCTAGGTATATCTGGACAGTCGGTCCCACAGAAGACCCCCCGAAAAAATCCACCTTCTGATTGGCAGAAGGAGTTTTTTCTCTCATTTGCCTTTTCAGTGCCGTGCGACCGGCACTGGTCCTATTGCAATGAATGGTCTGATTCACTGTCCGTAACCCTGAGAATAATGTTGCGGCTTCCATTACCGTTCCTGTGTTTTGAAGTTAGGAAAAACACATAGAGAGGCTCCTTCTAACCCAAAGATAAAAAAACAATCTATTTTTGTTGTGCGGTCCTATAGTTCTCCTGTGGGACCCAGCATGTCTCTCCTATGAAGTATTGAGGCACTCCCGTGGGGGCTGCTGCTCAAGCTTGTCTCTTATGGTACTTTGTTTCAGTACAAGCTTCATTGAGGGCATCTTTTTTTTTTTTGTAAATCTTTTTTATTGGCATTTATAGAATGATCCAGAAAAACACTCAGCACAGTTATACATCCATAGTACATATAATTCCTGTCATTTACGTTTGACAGTACATTGTTCATGCTATTCCGGAACAGAACAGATGATATCATCTCAGTTTCTGTTTCGGAGCTATTTATCTCCGACGCGGCTATCCCTTCCGGTGCTAGCCGAGTGATAAAATAATCCCTCACTATGGCCAAATAGTCACTAGGGAGTGGTTGGGCTTTTTGTCTATATTATCTGGCCAGGATGTGTGAGCATGGAAAAGACATAAGTCTGCTATATAAGTCAGTCGTTCAATGATTGTGCAGGAGAAAGTAGAAGCCATATAAAAAATAGAGAAAAACCAAAGGAACAAATTCCTTATTTTCCCTCAAACTAAAGCAAAACATGTAACTACAACTAACGAACAACCACCAGGGATCTGCAATTAGCCCAGAGATCTGCTATCAGTTAATCATCGCTACTTGGAGGTCGGGAGGTGCCCTGGGTGGGGAGGGGGAGAGGGGGGAAGGGGCAGGAGGGAGACCGGGTTCGTCGGTCTTTAAGCCAGCAAGGGCTCTATCTGGTCTGTGGTCAGAGTAAGTGTGCATCTCGGTCGTGGCCTGGCGCATAAAGGCCAGACCCCTCCCACTCCCCGACAACCTTGTCATACGAGTTTGTCCCGCAACTGTTACCCAACCCTGGGGTGTGTGCACCTATTCCAGCCCTTCAGAGTCAGTCGAGGTAGTGTGCGAGGTCAGTTCAGGTAAATGCAGTGTGTCCCACGCTCTCACTATATTTGCCCAGGTCTCTGCCAGTGGTTTACGCCGCTTCGTCACCTTATCCTCCTTAATCAAAGCCAACTCCTCTGCTCTAGCCCAGCAGGAGACATCATGTTCCCAATGCACCACCAGGGGGGGTTGCTTCGCCTTCCATCTGAGGGCTAGTCTCCTCTTGGCTAAGAGGAAAGCCAAATCTACAAATCTATGACCAAGTCTTTTGGCCTTGGGTCTCGGGAAGAGGCCCAAAAGGCAAACCTCCGGAGAGCACGCCAGGTTCCGAGATAAAATTTTGTTAATTGTGTCTACGATCTTTGGCCAGTAGCCGCTAAGTTCGGGGCAGGCCCAAACCATGTGATCAAAATCAGCATCCCCTTGCGAACATCTGGCGCAGGCTTGGGAGTCACTCCCATATACCACGTTCAACCGGTGTGGGGTGAGATAGGTTCTATGGAGCATGTTAAATTGTATGAGCTTAAAAGCTGCATTCCGGGACACCTTTTTTGGACTGCCTAAGACTCTCTTCCACTCTTTCTCGGTGAGCTGCCTATTCAAGGTACTCTCCCATCTTTCTTGCAGGCGAGGCAGTGGCCGAAATGTGGTTTCCATTACTGCCTGATAAAGCCACTTCACCAGATGTCCTGCCGAACCCAGCGTTACCATGGCCTGGAGAGTCGCATGGGTGGCTGGTTCCTTCACATCAGGCCCCCATAGTTCTACCAGTGCTCCCCTTATCTTATGGTAGTTTAGGAACTGTCCTGCCGGCAACTCGTGGTATTCCAGAAACTCCTCCATCAGGAGTAGTTCGCCATCACGGTAACAGTCTCCCACCGTCTGTATTCCTGCGTCTTCCCAGCCCAACAGCTGTCTCTGTGTAAGGGGGGGACCCATTCCTACCTGTGGAAACCCCGCAAGGGGAATGTGTGGTGTATAGAGCGGCGCGTCTTTGGACCGTGCCGTGCATCTGTCCCAGCACTTCATTGCTACCGAAAGTAGCGCTCCCATGTGCTTGATACTCTGGTGACGGATAAGTATTCTAGGAAGCAAAACCGCTTGTGCGGAACCAGCTGGCAGCGGCAGGGTATCCAAGCCTCTCCCATCAAGCCATCTGGCCAGCCACTGGAGCTGTGCTGCCAAGTAGGAGGCTTCAAAATCTGGGGCTCCCAATCCACCTCCCGCGAGCGGGAGTCGCAAAGTCTGCAGGGAAACTCTATTGCGTCCGCCGTCCCACACCAGGTCCCTCAGGATCGCATCCAATGTTTTGAACCAACTTTTTGGGATCACCACCGGTAGATTGACAAAATAATAAAGGAGTCGGGGTAGCATCACCATTTTGGACAGTGCCACCCTAGCCATAACTGGCAGCTTGAGCGTGCGCCAAAAGGCCACATTCGCCCGCAGAGCTCTCAGGGCGCTACCCAGGTTGCCCTCGAAAAGGTCCATCTGAGTATGATAAATCTGAATCCCTAGGTATTAAAGGAGATAGATGCCCATTCCAAGTCTGGCAGGAGGGTCAGTGGCCTATCCGGGGCAGGACGCAATGGGAATACGTAGGTCTTCTTCTTATTAATACGTAGCCCCGAAAGCTCGGCAAATTCCTCCATGATGCGTAGTACCAGTTAGATCTCGCGGACCCCTTCTCTTAGATAGATTAGTACGTCGTCTGCATATAGCGATACTATGTGGCGGGTCCCGTCAAGGGTCAACCCCAGCCCCTCACCTTCCTGTCTAAACTGTTCCGCCAATGGTTCCATTGCTAAAGCAAACAGCAAGGGTGACAGGGGACATCCCTGACGGGTTCCTCTGTTGATGGAATAAGAGGCTGACACCACATTGCCTGTGCGCACTCGAGCTGTAGGGTTTTCATATAAAAGGCGGACCCAATTTAACCACTGGGCTCCCATCTGCATCCTCTCCATTACTGCTAATAGGAAGTCCCAGCGAAGGGAATCGAAGGCCTTTTCAAGGTCGACTGCCACTACCACCGCATCGGGGTAGTTCCCCAGGTCTCTATGGAACAGGACACTGTATAGTCTCCTCAGATTGTTGGACGTGGAGCGTGCAGGGATAAAACCGCTTTGGTCCGCGGGAACCAATCGTTGCATGTGCGGTAGGAGCCTGGATGCCAATGCTTTGCTTAAAATCTTGAAATCAATGTTTAGCATTGCCAAAGGCCGGAATTCCGTCACTCCTGCATGTACTTTTTTAGTCTTAGGTAGTGGAATCACCAGCGCCTCCCTAAGGGAGGGCGGCAGTTGCTTCTCCTGAAGTGCGACTGCGTACATTCTCTCCAATCTCGGAGCTAAAATATCTACAAAGGCCACATAAAATTCGGCCGGGAGGCCATCAGGCCCGGGTGTTTTCCCTCGCGCCATTTCCTTGATGGCTGCCCTAATTTCTCTTGTTTTAACTGGTAACGCCAGCGAGTTCTGTGAATCTCGGTTTAGACCCTGTAGCCATAGCCCGTTTAAATAAGTCTGAAGTGTGTCTCCCTGGTTAACTCCTGGTGGCCCATAAAGTGTCTCGTAGTATTTGCTAAATGCTTCATTGATGGCTCCTGGGGAACAGAGAACCTGTCCATCCACATCTGTGATACTAGGGATTGGGGTTCCCCTACCTTCCGGTCTAATCAACCAGGCCAACAGCCTCCCTGCCCTGCTCCCCTCCTCATGTTGCTTTACTTGGTAAGCCCAATAATCCAGTGCCTGTAACTTATCCCACGTGGAGTTGTAAAGGCTCTTTACGTCTGCTAATTTGCCTTGTACCTCTGCCCCACTCTCTATCTCCCTGTCCAATATCAGGATTTGGACTTCCAAGTCTTCTAGCTCTCGGGTAATCTCTCGTCTAGCCCCCACCACTTGTCCCAGGCATTACCCCCTGGTTACCACTTTAAATGCATCCCATTCCACTAGGGGGGAGCTAGCTGTATCTTGGTTCTCGGCAAAATAGGTGGCTAGGGCCGCAGAGAGGAGTTGCTGAAAACCTCTGTCCTCCAACAGGGCCGGGTCCAGCCTCGACGTAGGGATTGGGGCTCTCTCGGGGGTAGGGGCAAATCGTAACAGTAAGGGACTATGGTCAGACAGAGATCTTCCCAGGTATTCAGCCCCAGACAGCATTGGGGCCAGGTTGTCAGAGCAGAGGAACATATCCAGCCGTGTATGTAAATCATATAGATGGGAATAGTTGGAGCATTCTTTCCGCTGTGTATTGTGAAGTCTCCAGACGTCTAGCAAGTCCCACCCCGTGATCCAGTTCCTAAATCCCTTGGCTGTTGTTGCAGCGAGTGTACCCCGTAGCGGGGGAGTGGATCTATCCCATTCGATGTCATACACACAGTTATAGTCCCCACCCAGTATTAGATCTTCATGGGCCATTCCTGCTAGAGTCCCTGAAAGCCGGTCCAGGAAGGAAACCTGGTAGCGGTTTGGCGCATATATACTTCCCAATGTTAATTCCCTACCCTTCAACCTGCCCTTGAGCACCACAAACCTCCCGTCTGGGTCTATGATTTTTCGGGAGAGTTGAAAGGGGACCCCTAGCCTGATCCACACCAATACCCCCCTCGCAAAAGCTGAGTAAGTAGTTGCATATAGTTGCCCTCTCCACTTTCGTCGCAATCTAGTCGCCTCCATTTCCGTTAGGTGGGTCTCCTGCAACATTACCACATGGGCTCCCCTGTGTCTGATGTAGTTTAGGATACTATAATGTGTGGAGGGTGAGCCCATACCTCGAACATTCCAAGTGAGGAGTCTAAACTCCTCAGCCTGACTAATAGTGTGTGTCATCAATCAGCACATCCTCGCCCCCGTGCCCCCCGAGCGTCAGCTAGAAAAAGCATTGCAGACTTCCTTGTGTGTAACAACAAACCCAACAGTTCAACTCCCCTACCCATGAGCGGACTGACAACGGTCAGCCGCCCAAACTCGCAAAATGATTGCATGATACTAAACTACAGTAAGCATTTAAGGCCCAAAGCTGCTAGCGCGAGGACCTACAGGGGAGCGTGACTATCTCAACTAACGCTAAGCAAAATATAAACAAACATGTTAGGCACCTCAGCCTAAGTTGGCCGATCCACCCCGCGCCCAGGGGCGCCCCCCGGCAACCCACCTCACCTCCACTGTACACAGTTCCACTGTACGGATGAGAAATCAAGCGTGAGTGAGACTACTCAAGGGCCTGGCCCACCCACCCAATGGAGCGGGAAAGAAAAGGATATAGAGGAGCGGCAGAGATCCCCAGGCATAAATCATACAATCCCATCGGCTGTTTGAGGAGTCACAACTGGTAAACTTGTGCTGCCGCTATGCGATGTGTCCGACTCTGAACCGTCTGATCCTCTTTTCGACCCCGAGCCTCTTTCTGTTGAGGATCTCCTACTTTGCATCAGTTCTGCGACCGCCTGTAGTGCTTCTGCTCTCTCCGTCGCTGTTCGTGACGGGCTTGGCCTTT
Organism: Calotriton arnoldi; assembly: GCA_963921515.1. Lineage (NCBI taxonomy): Eukaryota > Metazoa > Chordata > Amphibia > Caudata > Salamandridae > Calotriton > Calotriton arnoldi. Next base: position 114,689 of record CAWUFW010019249.1, on the reverse strand, counting down.
TGGCAGTCCTCCGCCGTTGGCGTCGTCTCAGCCTCTTCCCAGGGTCTCTGGCCCCACTCAATTGTTGCTCTCCCCGTTGACCGGCCTGGCCCTCTGTTTTATAGGTCTCGATCCATTCCCAGGCAGATTTGGGGTCTTCGCAAAAGTGGGATTTCCCCTCGAGCATAATCTTGAGGCGGGCCGGGAACATCAGGGAGTACTGGATCCCCTCCTCGTGCATGGCCTTCTTAACTTCAAGGAACGAGGTCCGTCGTCTCTGAACCTCAAGCGTATAATCAGGGAACAGGGACACCTTATTGTTCTCAACAGTGTACGGCCCCTCTGAGCGCGCTCTCTGTAACAGTAAATCTCTGTCCCGGAAGTGGAGCAATCTGGCCACCACAGGGCGCGGTGGCCTTCCCGGTGCTGGTGGCCTAGCGGGCACTCGGTGGGCCCTCTCCAGGGTGTAGAACTGGGATAGTCCCTCTGGGGCCACCACCTCACGGAGCCATGTTTCCAGATAATTGACCATGTCTTGGCCTTCCACGCCTTCCGGAAGACCCAGGACCCTCACATTGTTCCTCCGATTTCGCCCCTCTGCATCTTCTGCTCGTCGTTCCAGTATGGCGACCCTGCTGGATAGGTCGCCCACCTGCTCTGACAAAGCCTGCTGCACCCAGTGTCGATTCGGTTTGTTTCACTCTGTACGCCACTTTGGCGTGTTCCGCCCTTAACAGGCCAAGGCCTACTGCAACTGTGCTGATGTCTTGATGTAATGTCGCCTTGGTGTCGGCGATGGCCTCCAAAATTTTTGTCAGTTGTTGGTGTACAGGCACCTCCGGCAACTCGCCTCCCGAGTCTTTTAGTGCTAGGTCCGGCACGCTGTCATCCTGCTCCGGGGGGGGGGCCCCTTCTGTCTCCCCTTAGGCTTCCCCATTGCCGGTACAGTCCGTTCTCTGGTTGCTGATCTAGTGCGCGCTTCCCTGCGCGGTCTAGGAGCCACCTCCTGTGTCTCGGCCCCACTCCACTCCAGCATGCAGGCAAAGCCTTCTCTACTGATGTTAAGTTTTCCTGAGCAGTGCCTTCTTATCGTTGGCCCGGCCCGCTACTGTTCGTCCATATGCCAGGCGCGTTCGCCAAGATCACCTCCCAAAGCCTCGTGTTTACAGCATCCGGGGTAGGTCACGCTGGTCCTTCGGGGGGTCTCCACCACCGCCAACTGTTTCTTCCGTCCCCAATCTACAACCCAGCGGAGCCCAGGCCTCAGGACAGGTGGGCTTCAAGGGGTCCGTGGCCTATGGAGGAGCCGGGGATGCCCAGATGATTGCAGTACGATGGTGTCAAGAGTGTTTGAGGTGATGGCAGGGGGCAGGTCCCAGCGTCGGAGAGTGTTAGCTTCTTAGTGTGTCAAAGGGAGCGGAAGCGCCATCTCAGTTCACCACCAATGTACTGCACAACCAGGCTTCACCAAGTCCACACCGCGACAGGGAACAGCACGGGTCAACAATTCTTGACGAGGTTCCTGCAAGGCTCCAATAAACTGCTTATCTTAACGTCAGAAGTCTAGTCCTTGCGTAGGTCCATCTGCAACGCAGTGTGCTTCCCGCTCTCACCCTGTGCTGTGGCACCCGGTTCTGGTAATGTCTATTAGATCTCAGGTTTGCAACTTCAGGGTCAAACCGTCTCCCAGTGCAGGCAAGGGGGGCCACTCCAGCTCCCAGCAGTCACCTTCCCTCCACCGCCACGCACAGAGTGGCGTTGGAGTCGTCCGGCAGTGTCCACTCAGGCGGGACCCTCACTCCAGGCTGCCACTTCAGTCCGGTTGGGCAGGGGGGCCCTGCCACTGCGGGCCTGGACGTCTTCCCACCCAGCTCGTGATACTTCTAGCCACCACAGCAGCTCTCTGACCCAGGGGGGCGGGGGAGGATCCGGCGGGTTTGCCACCTGCACTGCGCCGCATCTCGCGGGTTACGCCATATTTGTCCCACCAGGTCCCTTTCGCCCCCCCCGATATTGCAGCTCCTAGCGGCCGCCCTATTTCCACCCTCGTGCACAGGTTGGCGGTGGTGCTAGCCCGTATCATCCACTCAGGTGGGACCCTCACTCCGGGCTGCCCATCCAGTCTAGTCGAGCGGGAGGCGTTGTTACTGTAGGCCCGGGCGTCCCCTCGCTCAACTCGCGGCGCTTCCGATCACTGCTGCAGGTCTCCGGTGGGGGACAGAGGAGGGCTCGGCGGGTCTGCCCCCGCGCAGTCTCACCTCTCCTGGCCTTCGCCTTCTGTCGATCCTGCCAGTCTCTGCCGTCTTGTCCCCTATCTCCGCCACAGGCTTCAGTATGATTTGGCCTCACCGGCCGCGCTAGTCGCTCATCGGGCCACCTGTGGTAGCCGCTGTCAGGCTCAAAAGTCCAGTTCCCAGCGCCGCCTCGGGAAGCCAGATCTCCCGGCCTCCCCCGAACAGAGTGCAGAGGCACTGCTCCCGGGGCCTTCGGCTCCTCCCACGCAGGGACGGCTCTCTCTGTGGAGGACAACAGGCCGACCGCTGGCCTTCGGTCCGCTGCTACAATTACACCCACTAGGGCTCTGAGTCAACGACAGTGCATCAGGCAGCGTATCGGCTCTGGCGATCACAGCTCGGCCCCCGTGGGTGATTTCCAGTATGTGCCGCAGGCCGCCGCTCGCCTCACTGCTGTGCAGGTTCGTCAGGCCGCCATCTTGCGGCAGCCTCGCCAGCCCCACGTCACTCCGCTACAACTCCCAGCTCGGAGTGGGGTCCGCAAAAAGGCGGGGTACGGGCCCCCAGCACCTCCGGTGGGTCTGGCCTGCAGGAGCTCACCCCCAGGCACGGGTGGAGACAACGAAAATCAGGATAACTAGCTGGGCTGGCGCGGAGCTCTCAGCTCACGCATCCGCCATCAACGGCTCCTTAGCCATGCCCCCCTTCATTGAGGGTATCTTTCATATGTCTGCTGTACCATGGGGGTGAAACTTGGGTGCTGGTACCAACATGAATTTAAAAAAGGAAATAAAACAAACAGTGTGTTGAGTGTCTCTGAGGAGAAAGATGGCTATGTGTTTGGACACATGGCCTGGCTTCTAGCCGGGCCCTGCAGCCAACCACGACACGTGACTGAAGTCCATACATCATAGGCGTGGTAATTCACCATTGGGGAGGGGGGGTGGGCACAGGGCTTGGCCAGACCCCAGGTAGTGTGGACAATCTCCCACTGCACATGACCAAATACCTTTCTAAAGCCACCAGGCATATCAAAGCAGCTGTTGTGCTGGTATATAGAATACACGCCATAGTTTTGGAGGAATGCCAAAGTGACCCTATTGATATGCCTATGGGTTTTTAATTTTTTTTGACAGAATTGATTGGGCCACTGCCACTTTTGCCTTTTGAAATATGTTGATATAAACACAGGCAGAGTGGAGGAACAGATTAATCAACTCTCCTGAAGTTTCCTTCGTTGAACTTGAGAGAGCTACCCCCTGAGATTGTGCCCAAATTGTTTCCTCAGAAGTGCACACTCATGACATCAGGGTGCTTGAAATTCAAATTAGTTTCCACCATAGGCAAACGTTGATGGCACTTCATCCCCTCTGTGGCCAATTCAAATAATTTCCACTTTGGGAAATCATAGATCTATGTCAATGCTGCAATTTTTTGCATGTTCGCGAGCCCAAAAGCCAAAGGTATGGCCCACAATACAGATGTCAACCATGACTCTGGTGTCCTATAACAGCACAATGGAGGAATCTGTAGCAGCATGATAAGTATTCTGAAAGAGTATCGAATTTGAAGAGGAAAACAAAAAGTCTTTTAGAGTCCCTGGTTCATGATTGGTTTCTGTTGTTGAGATAGAACAGTAGGTTAGGTAGCAGGTAGCGGCCATTTATTTTGTGAATAGAAAATGGGGAGTCCTAAGTATGGTGTTTGCTGCTATTAGTTTAAAGTCAATTTTAATATATGGAGCCTTCCGTGGCACAAACTATGCTTGCTCATCTTTGAACTGAAAATAAGCAGACAATGTTGCCTAGGAAACTGGTGTACAGTAGTGGATGAGGGTTCAGTGTTGGTTAAATGCAAAACATTCTCTGCAGTCTAATATGTCCTTTTCAATTCAAGTAGAATTACAATGTAAAGATTTGTTTGAATACATATTAATATTTAAAGCTGGAAAATAAAATAAAGGTTGTGAAAAGAGTGAAAAAGGGATAAAGGTAGTGAAACTGTAACAAATGAAAAGCAAATGGAAGAAAGTAAACCAAAAGTACAATTCAGTACACCTACCTGAACTGTTTTTTGAAGCATTAGTCACCTACGGACATAGTTACGAAATTGTCATGCAGTGCAGTGCAACAAGTCACCTTGCTGTGCTGCACTGCATGACAGGAAAAGGGACAGAAATGTGCCATGTTGAAGTAAATACACCACATTTCGACCTTTTGCCCTGTGCTGGCACCCTTTTGGAAGCCTAGCGCCATTGTAGGCACCCTTCCACCATGGTGCCTCTGTTGCATGCAGCATTGTTTTTGTGCAGGTAGGGGCACCTTCCTGCACAAAACAATCGCATGAGCCATTTTTCTTTTTCTATGTGTGGTGAAGAATGCAGCACACATAAAAAGAGGAAGTATCATGGAGAAATAAAGATATTTCTCCTTGTTAGGCTTGCCCTGGGAAGGCATATCTTTTTGGCACATACCCAGCTTTCCCAAATCTGGCAAATCTAGACATGCAATGCCCATGGAACGCCTTCCCAAGACAGATTAATGCAATGCAGGGCAATGCAGCGATTTGTGCTGCTTTGCTTTACTCCAGATTTATGGAGCTACTCAGGGCCATGCAAAGTAGCCTTGCGTGGCATCATAAATCTCACTTAAGGTTTTCGTCATGCTTGTACGACATAACGTTGTGCAAACGCAGCACAAACTAGGGCAGAAACATGCTCCCTAATGAGATGCAGGGATGCACTATGTGGTAAATGTGGTATTATATTGTGGTATTGTGAGATGACACAAAAAAGTGCAATGTGTGTGTTTTTAATGATGGTGTACTGATTCAACGTACATAGGCACTGGAAAGTAGGTTTAGTGAGATCTGTCTGTTTGAAAAGTTAATATGATGTATGGCTGTAGAGCAGACCAATACAGGGTTTAAGGTGGGAAACCGAGCATTCTATAAAGTGAAATGGTTTTGAATTAGGTTTCAGACATCTGCAACGCATTACATCTAGATATATGTTTACTGTTCTCTCCTATGTAGTGACCAAAAAGTTAGAGCTGAACTCCTGTGGAATCTCACTTGGAAAGAAATTGGTCACAATGTAGGTTGCATCTGGGCCCATTGAATGGGTGATAGTTGCCTTTAGAAACTGTGCAGAAAATTCACTTTCCACTGTAGTCAATATGACCGTTGAATTCCAGTTGGACACCTGAAGATGTATAAACTGCATATTAACCCTGAGAAAACTTTGTAGAATAATGGGTAGTAGCCCATAAAAATATGCAAAATTAAGTTTCAATATAGGGGCCGATTCCGATCTCGGCCGGTAGGGCTCCGAATCGGATTCGGCTTAACCGGATCCGATTCGGAGCCCTATTTCCCGACCGAATCGTACGCGCGTCCGGGCGAGCGAGTACGATGCGTATTCGCCGACCGACTCGTCCGGGCATCCCGACCGCTCCGACCGACTCGTTCCCGGGTCTAACCGCACCGACCGACTCGCTCGGACTCGACTCGCACCGCGCAATGGAGACGTTCCCCGGCCGGGTAAGTACGATGCGCGCCGCGAGCAGTCCGACCGAGCCGCGCACTCCGGCTCGAAAGAGCTGTCGGAGCCGTACTTTGGGGGTCCGTGTCAGACCCCCCTGTACACGTAGCCGTGCGAGTCGCACACAGGGGGGACCCATGGGTCCCCCCTACCTGTGCGTGTACAGCGCGAATCGCTTCGCCGCGTACACGCTGTAGGGGGCGCACTTGTCCGCATCGCACCCATTGAGTCAATGGGAGCCCGCGTACGCGTTGTACGACAGGCTCCCATTGACTTCAATGGGAGTCCGACCGACTCGAGTCCGATGGCATACGTGCGCATCGTACTCGTTCGGTCGGACTGCACGGGTCCGATTCGGTCGGAAATCTCTCCGGGTCCGGCTCGGTCGGAGAGATTTCCGGCCCGAATCGGAATCGGCCCCATAGTCATGAAAATTACTTATGTATAATGTCTCAGAATTTTTACTGACCTTCTGGAATGAAATATCTGCACTTTATACATGTTCAGAAAAGGTTGAAAGCACTACATGACAACTCTTTCAGGTCAGTATGTGCACATAAATCCACATGTGAATAATGCATTGTTAGGAGATGCTTTAGTTTTTGTCACATATTTTGACTCCAACTAGTTGCGCTCAGCCTCTTTCTTGTTTAAATGAAGGACTGCTTGCACTTCAAACTGCACTTGAAGCTAATGTGAGAACTGTTAGAAATTGGGGTTCTGGTTGGCAGAGGCATACACCCTGCCCAAGCAGGAACCACAATCCTAGTCAGGGTAAGTGTAGTACACACTAAAGGTTTACCTGTGCTCACCCTGTGGTAGCTTGGAACAGAGCAGTCAGGCTAAACTAAAGAGGCAATGTGTAAAGTATTTGTGCACACACATACACCCAGTAACACAGAGAAAACATCACAAAAGGACTCCACACCAGGTTAGAACAATAGCCAATACCTATCTTAGTGAAACAAGACTAAAACAAAATACATCCAACATACACAAGTCAAGATGTTGCAAGATTAAATCAAAATGCAGTGCTCAGAAATCAATAGCTCCAACTGGGGCTATCTGGTTGCACTTGACGGGGCAAATCCAAAAGTACAGTCCAACCGTAATAGGTCAAGGAGTCACAAAGACCCACTGACAGTGCCTTGGATGTGTCGATGCTCGGGGACAATGCGTTGAACAAAGGAGGGGATGTGTCGCTGTCAAAGGGGATGTGTCATTTCCGAGGTGGGGCAAAGTCGTTGGTGCATCAATGTCAAGATCGCTGTGCATCAAGCCGAGGTGTTGATGTTGAACCGCTAGGTTGTAGGTTATGCATTGGAGGGAAGCTGTGCAGGGCTGGGAATGAGTCAGAGTAGGGGACGGAGCATCGCAGACGTCAGCAAAACAGTGTCTAAGACTCGTGCAACAGCGGTGATATGGGGTGCTGCGTCTGCAAAGTTGGGGCTGCATTGTAAGTCGAGGTCATTGTGTTGTCCAGTTGGCAAGCGGTGTCCATGGCTTTGTTGCAGGCAGCGGCGATACGTCGATATCACAGAGAAATGCACCGGTCCACTCGACTCGTTGGTGTAGATGCATTGGTTTCTTGGGTTCCAGCCCCAGCCACTCACTTTCAAGGTCCCAGGACTGGATTTGGCAGCACTTGACAAAGCAGGACTCACAGCAGAGGAGCCTAGGAGCTGGTAGCAAGATACAGGTGAAGTCTTTGACGAATCACTGACAGAATATCGACGTCAAAAATATCGACGTCAAAAATATCGGAGCCGAAATATCGATGTCAAGAATATCGAAGTCCTATCTACATTATGGTAAGTGCAAAAATATCGAAAAAAAATATCGTTGTCAAAAATATCGTTGTTAAAAATATCGGTTTTTTTATGTTATAAAATAATGTAAAATAAAGTAAATGATACATATATTTAAAATAAACAGTTAAAAATATGTTTAAAATTATAAGTAATACATATAATGTAAAAAAAAATTTAACATATACATATAAAATATAATATCCTACAGTTGCAAAGTCAGCGCGCTCTCAGTAACACACACGACTCCGTATAGATGCCCAAACACCGTTTAATCCACAACGCGTTTCGGTTCCAAAGAACCTTGATCACGTGAATTTTACACCAAATCAGAGGGACTCAAATAGTTCATAATATAAACAGTGAAAAAGGACAAGTGAGCAATAATCATAGCGGACATGTTGGAATGGCACAGAAGTCCTGAAAAGTATACAAAACTTAATACAGTCGAGTTTAAAAATATATACATCTATGTGTCACATGTTAAATACATTTTACATAGTGTATGAGAAAACAAAAATCATTGTGCCAGAACGAGCCCTAGGTATCAGTACCTGTTATCAGCGCCAAGTAATGATCGGCGTGTAAACAAAACTTTATTACTGCCCTAATTGCAGACAAAAAGTAAAAATAAGTATACATGATGTTACTGCATATTAAATGAATGCTAATCCAAGTGGACAACATCCTCCTTCTGACACCGCAGCCCCATCAAAACAATCTGTGCCATGTAACAGTGCTAACTCGTAAATGCCAAGATTCATCGGCACAATATCATGGACAAGCGTCCTAGGCAAAGACAACACTACTGATCACATAACGGGCAAGTGCCCGAAAACTCCAATTTGAATGTGCAAAACATATCAAACACTCCAAACAAAAGTCATACTATACTTGACGGTGGAGACAGAGCCCTGTCTCCATCATTCCACTGCTCTTATGCCCATTAAAAGTCTCTCTTAAGTGCAGAAGTGCCTCGATAAAATGAGGGAAGAAAGGGTAGGCGGCCCGTGCAGGTGTATACGGGTGAGTGGGCCCCTTCCTTCTTCCTATCTGAAAACAAGAACAAAGAACACTGAATTAAAAAGAGTGTGGATACACAATTCCACCTCAACATCATCATCTTACCCAACAATAACTACAAATTACAAAGTAGAATTCCAGTTACATTGTTCATGGAGAAAAACCCTGAGGTAGAACAGTAAGGAAAGCATATGTATTGGGGCAAACTGTCATAAGCAGAATTCAGGCACAATCACCATACCCCCAGGGAAATTGATAAACGCCTCTACAAAAAGTTAAAGAAAAAGTGGGTGAAAAAAGGGGGGGGGGGGAGTGCAAAAGAAGGAGGAAGACAAATAGGACAGAAGGGGAGGAAAAATGGGGGGGTAGGGTGGCTGAGGGACGTGAAGAGGAGGGGAAAGAGAGGGCGAAAGAGAAGGGGAGGCGGGAGGGGGGGAAGGTGAAAAGGGAAGGGTAAGGGAAAAAGGAACAAAGAGAGGGGATATAATGTGCCACCCTACCCCCCATTTTTCCTCCCCTTCTGTCCTATTTGTCTTCCTCCTTCTTTTGCACTCCCCCCCCTTTTTCACCCACTTTTTCTTTAACTTTTTGTAGAGGCGTTTATCAATTTCCCTGGGGTATGGTGATTGTGCCTGAATTCTGCTTATGACAGTTTGCCCCAATACATATGCTTTCCTTACTGTTCTACCTCAGGGTTTTTCTCCATGAACAATGTAACTGGAATTCTACTTTGTAATTTGTAGTTATTGTTGGGTAAGATGATGATGTTGAGGTGGAATTGTGTATCCACACTCTTTTTAATTCAGTGTTCTTTGTTCTTGTTTTCAGATAGGAAGAAGGAAGGGGCCCACTCACCCGTATACACCTGCACGGGCCGCCTACCCTTTCTTCCCTCATTTTATCGAGGCACTTCTGCACTTAAGAGAGACTTTTAATGGGCATAAGAGCAGTGGAATGATGGAGACAGGGCTCTGTCTCCACCGTCAAGTATAGTATGACTTTTGTTTGGAGTGTTTGATATGTTTTGCACATTCAAATTGGAGTTTTCGGGCACTTGCCCGTTATGTGATCAGTAGTGTTGTCTTTGCCTAGGACGCTTGTCCATGATATTGTGCCGATGAATCTTGGCATTTACGAGTTAGCACTGTTACATGGCACAGATTGTTTTGATGGGGCTGCGGTGTCAGAAGGAGGATGTTGTCCACTTGGATTAGCATTCATTTAATATGCAGTAACATCATGTATACTTATTTTTACTTTTTGTCTGCAATTAGGGCAGTAATAAAGTTTTGTTTACACGCCGATCATTACTTGGCGCTGATAACAGGTACTGATACCTAGGGCTCGTTCTGGCACAATGATTTTTGTTTTCTCATACACTATGTAAAATGTATTTAACATGTGACACATAGATGTATATATTTTTAAACTCGACTGTATTAAGTTTTGTATACTTTTCAGGACTTCTGTGCCATTCCAACATGTCCGCTATGATTATTGCTCACTTGTCCTTTTTCACTGTTTATATTATGAACTATTTGAGTCCCTCTGATTTGGTGTAAAATTCACGTGATCAAGGTTCTTTGGAACCGAAACGCGTTGTGGATTAAACGGTGTTTGGGCATCTATACGGAGTCGTGTGTGTTACTGAGAGCGCGCTGACTTTGCAACTGTAGGATATTGGATTACCGGTGTGCTCCGCCGGTGTGCGCGCCACTCTCCATGGGTCCCAGCGGTCCGGAAGGAGCGGCTGCAGTTTGAATAAAATATAATATATATACTTACTTAATAATATTTACAATTAATTATTGTAATAACTTATAAATTGTTAAAAAACATTTTATAAATTATAAATACCTACATACACATACAACAATAATATAAATAAAAATATAAAAAATATATATAACACATTTAAAAAAAATGTAGTTAAATAAATTATACACTACATTAACTAAAACAGTAAATATTGGATAGCGTAGGGGTAAAAATTACTATTCCCACTCCAGAGAGTGCAAAAATAGGGAAAGTGTTGGATAGCGTAGGGGTAAAAATTACTATTCCAACTCCAGAGAGTGCAACAGGAGGGAAAGTGTTGGATAGCATAGAGGTTAAAATTACTATTCCAACTCCAGAGAGTGCAACAGTAGGGAAAGTGTTGGATAGCGTAGGGGTTAAAATTACTATTCCAACTCCAGAGAGTGCAACAGTAGGGAAAGTGTTGGATAGCGTAGGGGCAAAAATTACTATTCCAACTCCAGAGAGTGCAACAGTCGGGAAAGTGTTGGATAGCGTAGAGGTAAAAATTACTATTCCAACTCCAGAGAGTGCAACAGGAGGGAAAGTGTTGGATAGCGTAGAGGTTAAAATTACTATTCCAACTCCAGAGAGTGCAACAGTAGGGAAAGTGTTGGATAGCGTATGGATTAAAATTACTATTCCAACTCCAGAGAGTGCAACAGTAGGGAAAGTGTTGGATAGCGTAGAGTTTAAAATTACTATTCCAACTCCAGAGAGTGCAACAGTAGGGAAAGTGTTGGATAGCGTAGAGTTTAAAATTACTATTCCAACTCTTGAGAGTGCAACAGTAGGGAAAGTGTTGGATAGTGTAGAGGTTAAAATTACTATTCCAACTCCAGAGAGTGCAACAGTAGGGAAAGTGTTGGATAGCGTAGAAGTAAAAATAACTTACTAATAATTAAAAAAATTTTTTTTAAATAAATAATAATTTAATTAGTAAATAACAATAAATTAATTAACAATACCAATAAATAAGTACTTAAAAATAATTACCAATTAATAATTCATTAACAATTAAATAGATGATAAATACAATTAAATAATAATTATTAACAATTAATTACCAAATAATAAAATAAAAAGTAATTAATTTTCAATACCAAAAAACAATAATTATTAAAAAACAAATTAGCAATTAATAATTAATTAACAATAAATTATTGATAAATACCAATAAATAATAATTAATGAAAATTAATTACCAATTATAAATTAATGAACAAATTAATTTCCAAAACATAAAAATATCTATTATTAAAAAGTTTTTGCCAATTAATAATTAATTAACAATAAATTAATTATCAATACTCAACAATAAAATAAATAATCACTTAATTACAATTAAATTACTTCCCACCCTATTGCCCTATAAACTCACAACACACTTCAATAATAAATTAATACACGTAATATAATTACCAAATAATCAATTAATAAAAATTAATTACCAATTAATAAAAATTAATTACCAATTAATAATTAATTAACATAAAATTATTTATCAATACCAATAAATAAAAATACATAATTACTTAATTACAATTAAATTACTTCCCACCCTATTCCCCTATAAACCCACAACCCGCTACAGAACTAAAACGCAAAATTTACTTAAAAATAATTACTAATTCCTAAAAATTTTAAATTAATTTAATATAATTAAATTACTTCCCACCCTATTCTCCTATAAACCCACAACCTGCTACGGTACTAAAACGCATAATTTACTTTAAAAAAAATTACTAACTTCTAAAAATTTTATACATATATTCTAAACTAGTACAATAATTAACAAAAAATATAAACACAAACATATAAAATACATAATAAAATACATAACACTAATATAAATATCGATATTAGTAACATCGATAATTTTGCTATCGATATTACTAACTTCGATATTAACAAAAACGATATTTCTTACCTTCAGGTCGATATTCTGGTCGTCGATATTCTTGACTTCGATATTGTGTCCCTACGATATTTCAAACTCGATATTATTGTAGATCGAAATTAAAAACTCGATATTTAGACTGTTTACCGTCTTTGACATCCTCCAAACTTCAGAAATGCGAGGCAAGCCCAACAAGCCCTTGCAGAACCTTTAGAGATGCAGGATGTAGAGAGTCAAGTTCAGTCCTCTCACTCCCAGGCAAGAAGCATCCGGCAGCAGGCCAACCCATTAAAGCAAGCAGCGAAGTGGCATTCCCTCCTGGCAGCACAACAGTTCTTCTCCCTGGTAGAATGTCATCAGTTCCAAAAGCCTTTGAATTAGGGAGTCTTCAAAGAAAGTTCTTTGTAATGCACAAGACCCTGCCTTCTCCTGCCCTGGCACCAGACTCACTACAGAGGGTATGCAACCTTTGTGTGGGGACAGGCACAGCCCTATTCAGCTCCTTCCTCTCACTTTATCTAAGGAAGACCCATCAGCCTGGTGATGGGCCCTCAGGGTGTGAATGGCACACCTCAGCTCCATTTATATGTGACTGCCTAGAGAGAATGCACAAAGCCCAGCTGTCACAAACCCGGACATGTATTCCAGAGACCGGCAGAAGGCCCAGAATGGTTAAAGTAAGAAAATGACAACTTTCTAAAAGTGGCATCTTCAGACCTACAATTTAAAAACCAACTTCACTAAAAGATGTACTTTTAAATTGGGAGTGCAGACAAACCAATCTTACCCGTCCTATCATTCCTCAATTGGAAGTTACACTTGTAAAATGTTACAAGGCAGTCCCTAAGCAGACCTATGGGAGAGATAAGCCTTGCAGTAGTGAAATACGAATTTGAGAGTATTTTACTTCCAGGACATGAAAAACTTACCTTTTAAGTACACTACACCCTGCCCATAGACTGTCCAGCGCCTACTCTAGGTGTGACCTATGTGTAGTAGAAAGGAAGCTTTAGGCCTGACAAGTAGGTTAACTTGTCAGGTCGAAATTGCAGTTTAAAACTACACACACTGTTTCTGCAATGGCAGGCCTGAGACATGTTTAAAGGGCCGCTGAAGTGTGTTGCACAATCAGTGCTACAAGCCCACTGGTAGAATTTAATTTACAAGCTCTGGGCACATGTAGTGCACTGTACTAGAGACTTATAAGTAAATCAAATATGCAAATCATGGAGAAACCAATTGCCATTACATTTTAGGCACAGAGCACATGCACTTTAGCACTGGACAGCAGTGAGAAAGTGCAGAGAATCCTAAAGCCAGCAAAAAGAAAGTAAAAAACAAAGGAGGAAGAAGACAAAAAGTTTGGGGTAACTCTGCAAAAAGGGCCATTTCCAACAAGCACCTTATAAGTTTAACATACTGAATCAGACTTGTCTCTAGTACTACATTGTTTCTATTTCTATTTCATACATATACACGTGTACATATAGACAATCAATGCTGTTTGTGTCCCTTTACTAACTACTTTGTTTTTTAAAATGATCTAGTGCTGCGTTCTCCCAACCTTTTCTGTAGTGAGAACTACTTCTGCACAACCAAAGTCCTCCGGAGGTACTAGAATATTGTATCACTGTAAAATAGTGGTGATGTTTGTTAACATATCAGTATGACTATCCTAAGCAGAATTATCAGTAGTGATCACTCAACCCTCCAGGTGAAGTTACCAGCAGAAATGTCAGAAAACGGTTTACTCAATAGTAAATGCTTCCTGATAATCATTCCAACTAACACATTTTAACTCTGGCTCCTGCAGTCCCACACTTTGGTGGGTCAGCACTGGTTGTTAATGAGGCTCCTGCTGCCACTCTTCTTTCATGGTCCATTGTTCACAATTGTGGTGTGACTTATACAGCAGAGTCTACAACATCATTAATCTCCTTCCGACTTAGTTATATTGAGAATAGATACTGACGGTCATGTGGAAGATCCCCAGGCCAACACAGGATGAGTTTGAATGTTATCATGAGGACCTGGCATTGGTTTGGCTGGCTGTCACTCTAAGGGTCTTGAGATGAGCACTGTTGCCTTCTTTGATATGCACAGACTCTCTGAGATACTGGGTTTGCCTTCACCTCTGAGAGTTACTCTTAGGGTGCTAGTGAGCTACCAGTAGCTCCCTAGCTACTTGTTGGAGACCCCTGATCTAGTGGTTTAACATGTTATTTGAGGAGCAGTAGGTTAGATGATATCATCAGTGATGTCATCAATTATGCCAATTAAGATGTCCTCAATGATGTTATCAATTATGTCATTTAACATGTCATGCATGATATAATATGTAAGGATATAAGCAGTGCATGTTGAGGGTGCAAGTTATAGTTAGGTCACTGATATAACTGACTAATTCAAGTGTTTATTTGAGTTTTTTTAATGTTACATTTTGTATAACTTTGTATCCTAACTATAACATCACTATGTATATGCATCAGGTCACTGAAAATAAATGTAGCCTAATTGCATGGTATTTACAGCAACAGGACTAATGTACAAACACACATTCATTATTACTATAGTAAGGCAAAAATGAAATAAGACAAACATTTTCATAGGAGTATACTGTAATGTGAAATTTATCACCATTGTTGAGGAAGGGCCAGGGGAGGTTTATTTTGTCTCTTGCGATATATAAACTCTATAGGTGGGGGTGAACAGAAATAATATTGAGAATTGTACAACACAGTCGCTAAAGGTAATTTTTGATTTTTGTAAGAAAATTATTTGCGTGGGTGTCATGGAAGGGATTGAGAAACAGTAAAATAATCTGTTGTTGCTGATGTTGTATCTATGTTTTGCTGTCTCTTTCATGGTGATGAATTTTGTAAAACAGTTGAGCAAACGGATCAATACAAAAATATTTGCCTGTGTTAAGAAGGAAAAGATGGTGAGGGGAAATAAAATAGCTAAAACGTGAGAAGAAAAACAAGACGTAGGGACCTAGCTAATATCATTATTTATGAATTTTAAGAAGCCCACCTTTCCCCTCAAAGGTTGTGGAGTGCTGTACAATGAAGTAAAGCAAGATAACACAAAAGCATAACTAAATTGAGGAAAAAGAAAGGAAGAAAACCAGAGAAGTAAATAACTAGAAGTAAAATGAGAGAGAAAGAAGAGATGAAAGAGGATGAAGAGGAGAAGAAAGAAGACTGGAAAGGACAGCACAGAGAAAAAGGAAATTCCTCCCTTTTCACAACGAAGATTGTCTTTTTTTGTTGCTGTGACCATTATAGAATGCAGGCATCAAATCCTGTGTCCTGAAGATTTTGTAAATTCTTTCTTGTCCCAGACAGGTGGTAGTTTTGCTTGAGACCAAAGGTAAGCCATACTGTGTCACATTGTGTCATTTGCAACATAGCAAAAAAAAAGACAATTTCTCTGTGTAGGACACAAGATGCCTGGTGCATGTCCTGTTACCAGCCCCATTGGGAATTACAGGGACTTTGTAATGGAGACCTACATAGCTGCATATGCTGAAAATTGGCAAAAAAATGATCTCCTTCAGGTTCAGTTATCAGCGATCTTTCCTTGTTGAAAATGAGCTTTGTAGCCCTCCTACTTCTGGAATTTCTCAAATATACCGTGGAATTTACTAGGTTTTACTTAACTGGGAAAAACATTGCGCCATTGCAGCGAATACTGGTTTATAAGTCAAAACGTTCCTGATTATTTAAGCTCTTGTTCTACTGCGTGTAAGGACAAGGTACGTAAGGCACCAAAGATCTCAGAATAGGAAACAGAGCATACTGAATAAATGTTTTTGTTTGTTGGAGACAAAGAAATCCTTGATATACACCATGTTGGACTCTTTTCAGCATCCTATAGCTTTTCTATCCAGAAGTGGAGAAATGGTTTAAATGTTTGCAAGTAAACCATGGTTACGTGAAATATCTGAAAAAGCTTTCTGGTTCTTAAATAAGTTGGTCAGAATCTTGACTTATTGGAAACATGGTATTTCTAGAAAGCATGGCTGGAATAAATTATTGTCAAAACAGTGATCATCAAAAGAACTGCAAAAGAAGCTAAGCTGCACCGAAAAAGAAGCACTATAATGTCTAATTACTTAGGGTAATCTTCATTACTAATTGTCGAATTCTTCCTCTAACTACTTTAGAATGAGGCCGACCAGGCAGACAAGCAATGCTATTGTTCCAGTACCTACAAAATATTAATTCTTGGGGGGCGCTAGGTGGCGCGCGTCCTAGATGGCCACACTACAGTGAGGCTCGTGTCGTCCGGGCCTGATAACACACATCAAACCCATGATCCAGGGGTAATATCGGCAGGAATCGGGGACCGCTGCCGCAGCGACTGGCCTGGCGCCCTGCTCCAGGTAAAATACTCCACAGGGCGACTCGTATCCGCGCCGGAGACTGCCCGGCCGCGGAGAGGGGACGAGCTACGGTTGTGTAGCCGGCGGAGCATCAGCAATTGAATCCGCAGCTTTGCCTAGCAGGATGGCCGCTTCATGCTGTGTATCGACGGCGCCTCGTCTGCACTGGGGGAGCGGAGCTGCACTTCCCCAGGAACTCGGAGACAGCGAGGCTGAAAGATCTATGGAGGTGAGTGTAGAGAGCCATCCGGGCTCTCTTAAACATTGTTGCAGTTTTCACACACACACACACCCCTCGGGGCGGGCTCGACCCGAGGGGATAAATAAACGGCGGAAGACCGCTCGTGGTCTTCGCGCCAACCAGTTTACCATACTGTGTCTGTAGTGCTTTATTCCGTGGAGCGCAGCTACGGCCTACGGCCTTCTAGCGCCCCACTACACTGGCGACAAGGCCGGTCGGACCGGCACGTGTGCGCGCCTCGCCTGCTGCAGCTGCTGTGCCAGCCCGCGCCACAAAAGTGCCGTCGCCTACCCGTGAGTGGCACCCGCCCATGCGTCTCCTGGCCCAAAGGGAGCATGTTCAGCCGGCGGCGCCTGTCCGGGAAGACGACGCCTGATCCTGCTGGTGCTGCCTGCGCCCGCCCACGCGTCTCCCTAGTCCGCGGGAGCGCGTTCAGCCGGCGGCGCTCTGTGATTGGCAGTGCGGGAGCGGGTGAGTGCGCCTCTCTGCGCGACCGCAGGGGAGGATCCTGTTCGTCGGTGGTGCGCCGAGACAGCTGCGTGAGCCGGTGCCCTAGGCCCCACCCCCGAGGAGCGTCCCTGCTGATTCAGGGCCCAGGGCTGCCTACAGGAACGCCTGCCAGAAAAGAAACGATACAGAAGAACAGTGGGGAGACTAGGGTCAATAAGGAAGTGTGAAAGGCAGCCTACACGAGAAAAAAAAAGAGAAGGGCAGAGTCCACCATCGTGGCAAAAGACAGAAGGTAGGCATCCAGGCCTGAGACACCACAAGGCCCAGAGCACACCGGCGCGCTGCCCTACACCGGCGCGGGTGACCCCAGGCCCCACCGCCTTACAGCGCCCACAGCAGCAGTTGCCCTGCCCCCGCGCGCAAGCCACGGGAAAGGTGGAACACGAAGGGCTTCCCCCAATAGGTGGCAGTCCAACGCGGGAAAGAGGAGAGAGAGCGCAGACAGGGGCACGGAAGGCCGATCAAGGGGAGGAGCGAGAGGGCCACCTACAGCGTCACTAGCCCCTTCACTCGACAAAGAGAGGAAGGCGCGGCCAAGATGAGCAACACCCAAACAGCCGGCGCACAGGCTGGAGCTCAGAATCAGGACAGAAGACAGGGCGCGCTGCCCCCAGAACACCATCACACCGCCATTGCTCCCCTGCCACCGTTCAGCGAGGCTTCGGATCCAGCTACCGCCGCGATGGAAGGCATGGGTAGGGCGGCTGAATCTTTACTTCAAAGGAACTAGGGAAACGGACGGCACCGTCAAGCCGTCGCTTCTCATCTACTACGGTGGGCCCGAAATCTATGATCTGTTTGAGACGCTGCCGAACACCGGAAGTGAGGATGACTACGACGCGGCAGTGAGGGCGCTTGACAGGCACTTCGATCCACAGCTGAATCCGGATTTCGAAAAGTTCAAGTTCCGAAGGGCCTCACAGACAGATTCGGAATCGGTCGATATGTTCTACACAAGGCTGCACAAGCTGGCCAGCACATGCGCATTCGTGGCTCCGCAGACGGAGATCAGGGATCAGATCATCCTGGTCTGCCGCTCGAAGCTCTTGCAAAAACTCATCCTGCGACAACCAGGGATATCACTGGATGAGATCCTTGTCCTGGCACGCTCCCACGAGTTATCAGATGTCCGGGCAGAAGCAATGGAAGCAGCACTCCACACGCCCGTAGCTGCTCCGTGCGCACCACGATACCCAGTCGTCAAAGAAGAGAGGGTAGACGCAATACAGAGGCGCCCCATCCAGGCCCGGCAAGCGCAGACGCCGTCGCGAGGCGGTCAGTGCGGATACTGTGGGGACGAACATGCCAAGACAGCAGTCTGCGGGGTGAAAGGGAAGACGTGCTCCCGGTGTGGGAGGCTCAACCATTACGCCAGGGTATGCCGGGGTGGACGATTCCGGCAGGGCCCGTCAAGACAGAGGAGCATCTCGCAACGGGTCCAGCAGGTATCCTTAGAAGATTCGCCCCCTCTCGAAGAAGCCAGGCAGGTGTGGGAAGATGAAGACGATGACGTCTTTGTGGTATCCTATGCCAGCCGAGCGGACCGACGACGGAGGCCTCCCCCGATGTGCTCGGTGACAGTGGAAGGCACTGACGTGAAGGCCCTTATCGACACCGGCGCCTCCGTCAATGTCATGGACTCGGAACAGTACGATCGCCTGTCACCAAGGCCCCCGCTTGAGCCGTCCACGGCTAGGATATACGTGTATGGAGGAACCGATCCGCTACCACTGAGGGGGGTCATTCAGGCCAAAATCGACAGCGGCACATACACCACGAACACCCGCTTCCACATAACAGAGGGGCGGAAAGGAACCCTGCTCAGTTGCCACACCGCTGAGGATCTCGGACTTGTGTTCTTCGCGAACCAGATACATGAGTCACACGCAGAGGCTATACTGCAGGATTTCCCGGCACTCTTTACAGGTCTGGGGAAACTGAAGGGCAAAAGGTTCAAGCTACATATCGACCCCGCTGTCAGACCGGTGGCACTCCGGCATCAGAGAGTGCCATTCAATCTAAGGCCACAAGTCGAGGAGGAGCTGAGAAAGCTGGAGGAACTAGACGTAATTGAAAAAGTCTCAGGTCCCACTCCCTGGGTGTCTCCATTAGTTGTGGCCCCGAAATCCAAACAGCCGGGGGCCATAAGACTCTGTGTGGATATGCGCCTGCCCAACGTGGCAGTGAAAAGGGAACGACACATAACCCCGACTATGGAGGACATTGTGGCCGACCTCAACGGGGCCAAATGGTTCTCCAAATTGGACCTAAATGCTGGCTATCATCAGCTGGAGTTAGAACCGGAAAGCCGGTACATCACAACGTTTTCGACCCACGTCGGCCTCCGGCGATTCAAAAGACTCAGTTTTGGCATATTCTCGGCAGCTGAAGTTTTCCAGAACGCAGTCAGAGAGGTGTTGTCAGGGCTGCAAGGGGTGATCAACCTGAGCGATGATATCCTCGTCTTCTCAAGCACGCTGGAAGATCATCATAAGCACCTCCGCGCGACGTTGCAGAGGCTCGAAGACTCTGGGCTGATGCTACACAAGGCGAAGTGCTCGTTTTATCAGGACACCGTGGAATTCTTTGGCTATGTGTTCACGCGGGAAGGGCTCCGAGTGGACCCGAGGAAGGCAGCCGCCATCTGGGCGTCCAGCACGCCGAAGAACCCCACGGAGGTGCGAAGTTTCCTGGGCATGGCAACATATTGCGGGCGCTTCATCCCGAATCTCGCAACGTTGCCTGAGCCACTCCGGACCCTAACGAAACATGGACAACCATGGGAGTGGTCGAGTGCTGCCAACAAGGCCTTCAACGACATCAAGGAGAGGCTACAGGACAAAGCAGTCATGGCGTATTTCCATCCAAAAAAACGCACGGAGTTGGTCGTGGATGCCAGCCCCATGGGTCTAGGAGCGGTGCTCCTGCAGGAACATGACCCGGTCGTTTGGAAGCCGGTGGCATATGCTAGCAAGGCCCTCACTGACACCGAGACAAGGTATGCTCAGATAGAGCGGGAGGCTCTCGCCATCAAGTGGGCATGCCAACATTTCCATCTATACCTGTGTGGCCAGGACTTTCAAGTTGTGACGGATCACAAACCCTTGATCCAGCTCTTTGCTGGGTCGTCAAGACTGGCGCCCCCAAGGATTGAGCGGTGGGCCGTGCAGCTGCAAGCGTATCAGTTCAAGGTCGTGTACCGACCCGGAGCACACAACCCTGCAGATTACCTATCATGCCACCCGACCCTTCATCGCCCATGGATCCGTCCGCCGAGGAAAGGGGCACGGAAGAGTTTGTGAGGATGGTTTCACAGCACGCATGCCCGAAGGCTATGACTCTGGAGGAAATCGGACAGGCCACGGCGGAGGACGGAACACTGTCAAGGGTGAAAGGAGCCCTGGAGGAGAACACGTGGGCCCGCTTCATGGATGGGAGTCACCTACTACGACCGGAGGTTGGACATGACCAGCAGCAGCTCTGGAGGGTGCGGCATGAGCTCAGTGTGGGGGAGCATGGTGTTGTCCTGAGAGGACATCTTGTCGTAATCCCTGAAGCCCTAAAGCAGCGCATTCTGGAACTCCCTCACGTTGGCCATCAGGGCATGGCCAAGACGAAAGCGAGACTACGGCAAAAGGTCTGGTTTGCGGCCATGGACACCAAAGTGGACGAGATGGTCCGAAGTTGCCATGAATGTACCATCACAGGGGGGGACCCCCCGACGGCGCCAGTAATCACGGAAGATCCGGTCAAAGTCCCCTGGACCCATGTCAGTCTCGACTTTGGGAGTTTCCCAGACGGCCGTCACATGCTGGTTGTGGTCGACACCTTCTCGAAGTTTCCAGTGGTGGAAGTCGTGGGGTCAACAGCGTTTCCTCAGGTGAAGAGGGCTTTAGACAGGATCTTCGCCATGCTCGGGCTGCCCGAGGAGATCAAATCCGACAACGGACCTCCGTTCCAGGGCAGGGAGTTTCAGGAGTATCTGGAAAGCAAAGCCATCCGACACCGCAAGATCACGCCACTCTGGCCCCAAGCCAATGAGGAGGTGGAGCGGCTGATGAGAACTCTCAACAGGGCCATGCGCATCGCAGTGGAACGAGAGGAGGATGCCGAAGCAGCTCTAGATCAGTTTCTCGGAGTGTACCGACAAACGCCTCACAGCACCACTAAGTGTGCACCCTCACACATGATGTTTCTGCGGCCACCACGGGACAGTAACCCAGCCAACCCGACGTGGGCCCCTACGGTGAGAGACGATAATGCCGTTCAAGCCCGCAGAGAGATCACCAACCGGAAGGCCAGTGAGACCCGGAGGGCTCAGGAACCCCGAATCTGTATCGGAGACCGAGTGGTGATCAAGGATCGACACCCCGGGTGGAAGTTCCGGACACCGTTTGAGCCAGAGGCATGGACCGTAACGGAGGTGCAGGGAACGATGGTCACGGCTCGAAAAGGACACCTCAAAGTCACAAGAAACGTGTCGTGTTTCAAACCGATCGCTGGGGGCGGCCGAGACAGTGAAGAAAGTGACAACCCGGCTGGGAGTCCTAGCGTGTCGTCCCCAGAGTCCCCCGGGGCTGGCGGCCCAGAATCCGAAGGAGGGTCACCCGAGAACCGAGAAGCCGTCACCGCCCCTGACAGTGCCGTTTCAGAAGATGAGGTTGGCTCACCCGTGGGCGTCCTGGGCGGCACAGGAAACATTGTTATTCCCCGGAGCCAGAGGTATGGCCTCCGGGCAAACCCGGTGCCGAGCCAAAGGCTCAAGGACTTCGTGTACATGTCCCCATGAACAATACTGACTTTGGTGACTCAAACCAAAAGAAGGAAGGGATGTAGAGAGCCATCCGGGCTCTCTTAAACATTGATGCAGTTTTCACACACACACACACCCCTCGGGGCGGGCTCGACCCGAGGGGATAAATAAACGGCGGAAGACCGCTCGTGGTCTTCGCGCCAACCAGTTTACCATACTGTGTCTGTAGTGCTTTATTCCGTGGAGCGCAGCTATGGCCTACGGCCTTCTAGCGCCCCACTACAGTGAGTAGGCTGTCGGGGGAGGCCCCGGTGGGAGCACTCGAGGTGGTGGGCCGGGCCTGCTCACGGGGCCGCCGCCATTTTGAAGGCTGTGTGGAGGGGGTGGTGCGGAGTCTCCCGTCACCGCCCATTTGCCTCCGTGCCATAGCTTGTGGTGTGCTGGAGTGGAGGAGTGCCTGAACCCCGACCACTGACCCGCGAGGCCTGAGAGTGAAGCCGGCCAGACAATACTGGGCACTGTGCCGCTGGGGACGATTGGGTTGCCAGGGCCCCTCCCCCCTGCAGAGGTACTGAGATGCGGTGTAGAGGGGTGCCCCCCCATGGACATCGCGCTAGCCGGTGCTGGATCCCGCTAGGGGCCTGGCCCTGACCTCATCATCTGCGCTGACGCTGTTGGGGGTATAGGGTTACTGACCCCTCCTGGAGACTCCACCGCCCTAGGGATCACAACTGCAGAGGCGAATGGTCACATGGTATGAGGGCTGTGGATTGCCATCCCCATGTCCAATGCATCAGGTATCCCTCTGAGAGATGGCAGACTGCACCGGGAGGTCTTGGTGAGGTTCCCCTGTCGTAGACTTTCCCTGGACACTGGCGCTGAACAGAGAGTACGCAATTAAGAAGGCTGCACAAACTCCAGGACCGGCTGAGCAGTGGCAATTCGATAGACGCGAGTCCCTAAGCAAGAAATAAAGGAAATCCCTCTCTGGGATCTACATTTTAGCAGGCCCTCCCACACATCTACAGAACTAATGGGCAGAGGTGACATATTTGGGTCAAGATGGGCAAGACAGACGGGAGGCAGACCAAGATTCCATTTGAGGCGCGGAAAGCGACTCGGGCGCAAATGGAGGAACACTTGGAACCTGAAACTCCTATAGACAGTTCGGAGGAGGACTGGAAAGCAATATTATTGACTATGAAAAGTAGCCTCACTTCAATAGGCGCGAAAAAAGACGCTATGAACGCTCGTATGGACACAATAGTACACAAACTAGAAAAACAGGATCACCGAATCACAGAAACGGAAAACAGAATCTTCGACCTGGAGGTCAGTGCTCCAAGTAGTAAAGAGCAGCTATCTCAGATGGACCGACTACTAAAAATAATCGCAGCCAAAAATGAAGATTTGGAGGTGCGTTCTCGTCGGAATACTGTACAGGTGCTAGGCCTTTCAGAAACAACCAATACTGGCCACATGGAAGACTTTATTGAAAAATTGATCCGCGAATTGTTCGGAACTGAAGCATTCTCCCCGCACCTAGTAGTAGAAAGAGCGCATAGATCACTGGGAGCGCAACCGCCTCCCGGAGCACCTCCGCGCCCGGTAATAGTCAGATTCCTGAATTACCGTGATAGAGACATGTTACTGCGCCTAGCTAGAGAAAAGAAAGTAGTAGAGTTTGAGAATACTACTCTCTCTTTCTATCCCGACTTTACGCAAAACGTTCAGGAGGCCCGGAGAAAGTTTGCCACTGTAAAAAAGAAGCTGCAAAATGCAAACATCACTTATGCCATGCTCTATCCGACAACGCTGCGTATCACTCATCAAGGAAAACAGTACTTTTTCACCAGCGCTCAACCAGTGGAAGACTTTTTAAAAAGAAACTTACGAGCAAAATCCGCGGCGACTATGGCCACCTCTAGATCCAGATCTGCGTCTCCCCTGTCAAAGTTGGACTGAAATTGGTACAAGACACAAGATGCTCCATAGTAATAGACACAGATTATATTGGTTGTGATGCCCTGTAATGTGATTATAACCAGGTGAACCGGCAGGAGGGAAAACTTGGACTATGATACTAGACTTTTTGTATTAGATAGACAGCACCAGCTCGCTCACCTATACTTATTAACTGATTGCCCTGGATAACTAATGGTAATAATTCATAGTTGCCCGGACGCTCACCCCCACTCCCCCCCGCGCTGGTACACATAGTGCGTGACTACGGTCCAGTGGGGCATCAAGGGGTGAAGGAGACACACGGGCCCCCTAGCTCTACCCTCATGGGAGATCCCCCTTTACACTTTTCGCCATGTTATAGCCAAATAGGCAGGAATGTATGCCAGGCTATTAGGTGTATAGTTTTGTTCTCTAGTAGTATTTTGACGGGGTGGGAATGCATGCCCGACAAGTTGGGAAAGTCAGAGTGGGTGGGGAGAACTGCCAGACACAGTCCTGAATGTGTATTGATAACTGTTGTAACCCGGTACAGGTTCACTGCTTAGATACCAAAACACCATTGTGTATGCTCATGCAAATGGATAGCTTCGATGGCCACTGATCCCAAAATGCAGAATAAGCTACACTGTATAACATGGAACATCCGAGGGCTAAATAATCCACGAAAAAAGCGACATGTGTTGGGATATCTAGATAGGCATCAAATACAGATTGCCAAATTGCAAGAAACCCGCTTAGACCTGGCCTCCACCCCTACTTTCACGTCCAAGTGGGCCTCACATCGCTGTTTCTCATCCTAGTCTACATATTCAAGTGGCGTCGCTATTCTTATTAAAAGGAACAGGCCATTAGTACTGGGCGGCAAACTAATAGATCCACAGGGCCGATATTGCCTGATGTGGGGACGCTTAGCATCCCAGGAAGTCACCATTGCGAACTGTTATGGTCCCAATGTGGAAGACCCGCTTTTCTTCCCAACCCTATGGGGCAAAATACTGACAGTAGGCTCAACGTATCTGCTCTGGGGAGGAGACTTCAACACGAAAATGTCCCCGGCATTAGATAGATCCCTTCCAACCGCACAGCACTACACTACCACGCAAAGACAACTAGCTGGGATCATCACCGATAACTTCCTCCTAGATGTGTGGAGATATTTGCATCCTCTGACCAGAGAAGGCACACATTACTCTGCTGTCCGCTCTTCATGGTCCAGGCTTGATTATTGGTTTGTCTCGAAGGGCATTGGGTGCTGGGTGGAATCAGCGACACATTTAGCAAGGACATATTCTGATCACTCCCCAGTGAAGATGATATTGTCGTTTCCCTCTAGTCAGGTACCCTACGTCAATCCGCTACACTTACTCGATACTGTCTTCAGGGCGGAACTCGGGCAAGAGGTCGAAGAATTTTTCGAACGAAACACTGACTCTGTACCTAGCATCACTACCGTTTGGGAGGCATTCAAAATAACGATCAGAGGGTCATGCATAGCTAAAGTGGGCGGCATTTTAAAAGATATTTGCAGGTACCGTCTTGAGGTGGATATTAAGGCACTGGAACAAGAGCTGGGGGCTAACACGGAGGAAGACTCCAATAGAGCTAAATTACGAGACAAACTGTCCGAATACACTGAAACGGCTGACCGTGAATGCAAATTCAGGAGTAAGTACCACGTAGCGCGTAAATATGGTGAGGGCGACCGCCCGGGGAAAGCAATTGCTGACCATGTCCGGCAACCTAAATTTTCCAATTATGTAACAGAAATTCAGGACTCGGAAGGTGTGCTACACAGGAACTTCTCAAGCCAGCTGCACACCTTCACAACATATTATAAAACCTTATACACACCACATAGACAACAATCACTCGACCTCCCAGCATATTTTGAAGACACAGCCCTGGCCTGGCTGGGTGATTCCCAAAGGGAATTTTTGAAGGTGGACCTGGAGGATGATGAGATCACGGCGGCAATTATGCAAATGAAATCAGGTCGGGCGCCTGGCTCTGACGGGCTACCAATTGAATTTTACAAAACATATTTAGTACAACTTGTCCCAATCTTAAAGGCAGTCTTTTATGAGGCAAGAGAGGTGGGTCAGCTCCTGACCACGATGAGAGAGGCCATGATTACCCCCCTACTAAAACCTGGCAAGCCTTCGACCACTGTGA
The DNA here is from genome assembly GCA_963921515.1 of Calotriton arnoldi. NCBI lineage: Eukaryota > Metazoa > Chordata > Amphibia > Caudata > Salamandridae > Calotriton > Calotriton arnoldi. The sequence goes on along the minus strand of CAWUFW010019249.1, from coordinate 88,379 downwards.
ATCTTACCGCCCGCTCTCATTGATAAATTGCAATACAAAAATCCTAGCTAAGGTCCTTGCAAACAGGCTGAACCTACTGATGAATAGATTAGTGTTACCGGATCAATCCGGATTCATCCCAGGGCGAGCGACATCCCACAATCTTAGGACCTTATTCACTGTCATGCAAGACATTGATCCAGACAGCGCCGCAGTGGCAGTATTTTTAGATGCCACTAAGGCGTTCGACTCGGTGGAGTGGGACTATCTCCTAGGTACATTAAGGTACATGGGAATGCCCCGGAGTTTCTAGGATGGGTGGAATTAATAAATTGCCAACCAACTGCTACTGTTCTCCTTAATGGGGCACGTCCCCCCCCCCATTCACCATCACTAGAGGAACACATCAGGCATGTCCCCTATCCCCCATACTATTTGCCCTGGCAATAGAGCCACTGGCTGCAAAAATAAGGCAACACCACAAAGAACACGTATTGATATATCCCTCCAGACAACTGTTAATCTCCCTATACGCGGATGACATAACGCTTTATCTTAGGGACCCGCAGGAGAATCTGAATCGATGACTGCGGGAAATAACAAAATTCGGCGAGTACTCGGGTGTAAATATCAACTGGACCAAGTCCGCAATTTTTCCGCTGACTGCCGGGGTCACATCATACCCGCTAGACTATCCTCTGATGTGGTGTAGTGAGGAGATTAAGGGGCCGATTCCGATGTCGGACGGACTCAGGTCCGTCCGACATCGGTCAGGAGCCGTAACCGACCGACCTGCTGTCTATGGTTACGGCCCTGCAAGTACGATGCGACCGAACCCTGTTCGGTCGCACTCGTATACTACACAATGGGAGCATGCATTCCGAGCGGAATGCATGCTTTCATTGTGGAAAGCAGGGGTGCAGTTCATCCCTGCACCTTGTGGCCGGCACCCCAAGGTGCCTGCCACCGGGTGCAGGGATCAACAGAGGGGCACCATAGGTGCCCCCAGGCCGCCATTTGGTGGCCTCGCACCCATGGGGGCCCTACTGGGGGCCCCCAAAGACAGTTACCGACTGCCTTTTCGTGCCGGAAAGACCGGCACGAAAAGGCAGTGAATACTGCCATCGTACTCCTCGGTCGTGAAGAGGCGGCCGGGGAGTACTGAAGGATTTCCGGACGGCGGACGGGCTCTCCGAGCCCGTCGTAAGCCATCCGGAAATCCGAGTCGGATTCCTTACCGACCGAGCCCATCGGAATGGCTCGGTCGGAAAGGAATCCGGCCGGCACGTTCCGATTCGGTCGGAAGGGCTCCGACCATCGTTCGGTGCCCTTCTGGCCGAAATCGGAATCGGCCCCTAAGTATTTAGGGATTAAAGTTACTAGAGACACAGACGAACTAATGCGATCTAATTAAGGCAAAACCTTGGAAGGGATTGCGGAGTTGAATACCCGGTGGATAGCCTTACCCCTCTCCATGGCGGGGCGGATCTCCCTGGTAAAAATGATATTGCTCCCCAAGTTCCTTTATCTTTTCACTAATATTCCCTACAACCCAGGGAAATCCTTCTTTACCACATTGAGAACACAGACAATCCGATTGGTATGGGGGGGCAAGCAAGCTAGGCTCCGATGGGATATACTAACGCAACCGTTCTCAAAGGGAGGGTTCGAAGTACCAGATTTTGAGTTATATTATTACTGCGCGCAAGCACACTTCGCCACATACGAGTTCCATCCACCACCTTTTATGCCGCACCTGGCGGTAGAAATGGGTTACATGGACCCTACTCCTCTTTCGGGCTTTATATCCAGTCCCCCCAAGTAGCGTGATCAAAATCCCACTACTGTAGCATGCACCAACTCCGCATGGAGAAAGATTGCCTCAAAATTAGACAAGCCAATGTTGTACTCCCCCAAGTTGTCACTGATTCGTCATCCAGATCTTCAGGTAACCTATGAGCAACAATGCAGATCTATGCTAGAAAAGCTTCAGATAGATAAATGGGGAGACCTCTATCTAAAAGGTAAATTTCGGTCCAAGGAGCACTTCTTTGGCGCATCCACACCCACAACCATGGATCTATTTATGTTCGTAAGGCTTAGGCGAAGTGTCAAAGCAGCAACACCGACATTTCCACACAAACCCTCTACGATACCAACACTCCACGAGCTCTTGCAAATAGAACCGCCCCAACACGTTACCTCACTCATCTACCACCAAAACACAAAAAGCGGCCCAGCCGCGTGTGCTGGTATCTCGCGCAGAGTGGGAGGCCGATTTGGGGATACAGTTGACAGACAAACAGTGGGAGTTCAGCTGTAAGCAGACAGAAGCCCTCACCGCCAGTAGTAGATTACGACTGATCCATTATAAATTCTTACACAGGCTATACTATACCCCAGTCAAGCTACATAAATTTAGACTCAGGGACGACGACAAATGCGCCAGATGTGGCGAGGAGAGAGCTGGCTTTCTCCACCTGGCCTGGCAGTGCCCCGCAATTTTTGGCTATTGGCAGCAGGTATTTGATGGAATGGCACAGATGGTCGGCGCACCTTTACAGGTTTCCCCTCACACAGCACTACTAGGCTACACAGATGAAGTACATACGATACACAAGAAATACCTGGCATTAGGTTTCTTGATTGCTAAGCGCAGGGTGGCTTGCAGGTGGGGAAGGGGCCGCGCCACCAAATTCAAAGAATGGATACATGACCTCACAGCATGGCAGGAACAATAGTTCAGCTATGCGGAGCTGCTCCCACTCACTTCCAGGCCTAGAGATATATGGGCTCCCTTGAAAACATATTTATTGTCTTCATCAGAAGACACTGTATATGTCCCAGAGGGTCCTGACGACGCTGCAATGGAGTGATATGATAACACTGTGGGGAGGAAGGTCTCTAACACTGACTAACCGTTTTGTGTACCTCCCATACTGCAATAGATAAAGGTGAATGATAACCCAGTCAGGTATCTCAGGATTAATAGCAATAAATGTACCCCAATAATCGCCACATGCTTTCAGGGGACAGGGCGTTCATGTAACTCACACTGGGACATATATAGCAGATCTTTGATATGTGCTGCAACATGTTATCACATAATGATGTGGATATGTTCCGATGGGACAATTAATACTGTGTATGGCGGGGGAAATGTTCTCTGTAATGGAAGGGGGGTTGTCTTTTTGTTTTCGCTATATTGACTTTTACACTCAATATATAAAATTATTTAAAAAAAATATGTATATATATATATATACATGTATATATATATATATATATATATATATATATATATATATATATATATATATATATATATATATATATATATATATATATATATCATGCTCTTGGGGTGTCCAAAGATTGAGCCGCACTCGACGTGCGTGTGCCTTCCCCAAAGCATTTCATCTGGTATGGGGAGTTCCGTTGATTCGATCCCTTAAAAGCATCTGATTGGCCTGACGCGTTTCGCAATTAGCTTCCTCAGCGGCCGTCAGAAAGAGTGCATGATCGTGACTCATTGACCCCATTTAAAGCGATATCGTGCGTCCTAGATGGGCAGGTCATATGACTTGACACGTTGCATTTAGGGAAACTGAGTCCTTTATTCTGTCCTGTATATATATGCACCCAAAATTTCTGCTCAATAAAAGCTCTCACATGAGCCTCGAATGCGGCAACTCCCCTCAATCCATCACGTGCGTTCCACATCCAGGACCCCACTTCTCTCAGAGTCCCGTGGCCCCCATTTTCTTTTCCAGGGTGGTGCGGCCCAGCGGCAGGACAGCCGCTTGTTACATCATGCTCTTGGGGTGTCCAAAGATTGAGCCGCACTCGACGTGCGTGTGCCTTCCCCAAAGCATTTCATCTGGTATGGGGAGTTCCGTTGATTCGATCCCTTAAAAGCATCTGATTGGCCTGACGAGTTTCGCAATTAGCTTCCTCAGCGGCCGTCAGAAAGAGTGCATGATCGTGACTCATTGACCCCATTTAAAGCGATATCGTGCGCCCTAGATGGGCAGGTCATATGACTTGACACGTTGCATTTAGGGAAACTGAGTCCTTTATTCTGTCCTGTATATATATGCACCCAAAATTTCTGCTCAATAAAAGCTCTCACATGAGCCTCGAATGCGGCAACTCCCCTCAATCCATCACGTGCGTTCCACATCCAGGACCCCACTTCTCTCAGAGTCCCATGGCCCCCCATTTTCTTTTCCAGGGTGGTGCGGCCCAGCGGCAGGACAGCCGCTTGTTACATCATGCTCTTGGGGTGTCCAAAGATTGAGCCGCACTCGACGTGCGTGTGCCTTCCCCAAAGCATTTCATCTGGTATGGGGAGTTCCGTTGATTCGATCCCTTAAAAGCATCTGATTGGCCTGACCCGTTTCGCAATTAGCTTCCTCAGCGGCCGTCAGAAAGAGTGCATGATCGTGACTCATTGACCCCATTTAAAGCGATATCGTGCGCCCTAGATGGGCAGGTCATATGACTTGACACGTTGCATTTAGGGAAACTGAGTCCTTTATTCTGTCCTGTATATATATGCACCCAAAATTTCTGCTCAATAAAAGCTCTCACATGAGCCTCGAATGCGGCAACTCCCCTCAATCCATCACGTGCGTTCCACATCCAGGACCCCACTTCTCTCAGAGTCCCGTGGCCCCCCATTTTCTTTTCCGGGGTGGTGCGGCCCAGCGGCAGGACAGCCGCTTGTTACATCATGCTCTTGGGGTGTCCAAAGATTGAGCCGCACTCGACGTGCGTGTGCCTTCCCCAAAGCATTTCATCTGGTATGGGGAGTTCCGTTGATTCGATCCCTTAAAAGCATCTGATTGGCCTGACGCGTTTCGCAATTAGCTTCCTCAGCGGCCGTCAGAAAGAGTGCATGATCGTGACTCATTGACCCCATTTAAAGCGATATCGTGCGCCCTAGATGGGCAGGTCATATGACTTGACACGTTGCATTTAGGGAAACTGAGTCCTTTATTCTGTCCTGTATATATATGCACCCAAAATTTCTGCTCAATAAAAGCTCTCACATGAGCCTCGAATGCGGCAACTCCCCTCAATCCATCACGTGCGTTCCACATCCAGGACCCCACTTCTCTCAGAGTCCTGTGGCCCCCCATTTTCTTTTCCGGGGTGGTGCGGCCCAGCGGCAGGACAGCCGCTTGTTACATCATGCTCTTGGGGTGTCCAAAGATTGAGCCGCACTCGACGTGCGTGTGCCTTCCCCAAAGCATTTCATCTGGTATGGGGAGTTCCGTTGATTCGATCCCTTAAAAGCATCTGATTGGCCTGACGCGTTTCGCAATTAGCTTCCTCAGCGGCCGTCAGAAAGAGTGCATGATCGTGACTCATTGACCCCATTTAAAGCGATATCGTGCGCCCTAGATGGGCAGGACATATGACTTGACACGTTGCATTTAGGGAAACTGAGTCCTTTATTCTGTCCTGTATATATATGCACCCAAAATTTCTGCTCAATAAAAGCTCTCACATGAGCCTCGAATGCGGCAACTCCCCTCAATCCATCACGTGCGTTCCCCATCCAGGACCCCACTTCTCTCAGAGTCCCGTGGCCCCCCATTTTCTTTTCCGGGGTGGTGCGGCCCAGCGGCAGGACAGCCGCTTGTTACATCATGCTCTTGGGGTGTCCAAAGATTGAGCCGCACCCGACGTGCGTGTGCCTTCCCCAAAGCAGGACTCAGTTTCCCTAAATGCAACGTGTCAAGTCATATGACCTACCCATCTAGGGCGCACGATATCGCTTTAAATGGGGTCAATGAGTCACGATCATGCACTCTTTCTGACGGCCGCTGAGGAAGCTAATTGCGAAACGCGTCAGGCCAATCAGATGCTTTTAAGGGATCGAATCAACGGAACTCCCCATACCAGATGAAATGCTTTGGGGAAGGCACACGCACGTCGAGTGCGGCTCAATCTTTGGACACCCCAAGAGCATGATGTAACAAGCGGCTGTCCTGCCGCTGGGCCGCACCACCCCGGAAAAGAAAATGGGGGCCACGGGACTCTGAGAGAAGTGGGGTCCTGGATGTGGAACGCACGTGATGGATTGAGGGGAGTTGCCGCATTCGAGGCTCATGTGAGAGCTTTTATTGAGCAGAAATTTTGGGTGCATATATATACAGGACAGAATAAAGGACTCAGTTTCCCTAAATGCAACGTGTCAAGTCATATGACCTGCCCATCTAGGGCGCACGATATCGCTTTAAATGGGGTCAATGAGTCACGATCATGCACTCTTTCTGACGGCCGCTGAGGAAGCTAATTGCGAAACGCGTCAGGCCAATCAGATGCTTTTAAGGGATCGAATCAACGGAACTCCCCATACCAGATGAAATGCTTTGGGGAAGGCACACGCACGTCGAGTGCGGCTCAATCTTTGGACACCCCAAGAGCATGATGTAACAAGCGGCTGTCCTGCCGCTGGGCCGCACCACCCCAGAAAAGAAAATGGGGGCCACGGGACTCTGAGAGAAGTGGGGTCCTGGATGTGGAACGCACGTGATGGATTGAGGGGAGTTGCCGCATTCGAGGCTCATGTGAGAGCTTTTATTGAGCAGAAATTTTGGGTGCATATATATACAGGACAGAATAAAGGACTCAGTTTCCCTAAATGCAACGTGTCAAGTCATATGACCTGCCCATCTAGGGCGCACGATATCGCTTTAAATGGGGTCAATGAGTCACGATCATGCACTCTTTCTGACGGCCGCTGAGGAAGCTAATTGCGAAACGCGTCAGGCCAATCAGATGCTTTTAAGGGATCGAATCCACGGAACTCCCCATACCAGATGAAATGCTTTGGGAAAGGCACACGCACGTCGAGTGCGGCTCAATCTTTGGACACCCCAAGAGCATGATGTAACAAGCGGCTGTCCTGCCGCTGGGCCGCACCACCCCGGAAAAGAAAATGGGGGGCCACGGGACTCTGAGAGAAGTGGGGTCCTGGATGTGGAACGCACGTGATGGATTGAGGGAGTTGCCGCATTCGAGGCTCATGTGAGAGCTTTTATTGAGCAGAAATTTTGGGTGCATATATATACAGGACAGAATAAAGGACTCAGTTTCCCTAAATGCAACGTGTCAAGTCATATGACCTGCCCATCTAGGGCGCACGATATCGCTTTAAATGGGGTCAATGAGTCACGATCATGCACTCTTTCTGACGGCCGCTGAGGAAGCTAATTGCGAAACGCGTCAGGCCAATCAGATGCTTTTAAGGGATCGAATCAACGGAACTCCCCATACCAGATGAAATGCTTTGGGGAAGGCACACGCACGTCGAGTGCGGCTCAATCTTTGGACACCCCAAGAGCATGATATATATATATATATATATATATATTAATTCTTAGACCTTCTATTGTTTCTGTCATATGGGCATCTTTCCATCCAAAATCCTTTTGTCACTGGAGGACAATCCCTCACATCAGTGCTTAATTTGAGCCAGTGGTTGCCAGTTGGAGCCATCGACAACTATTTTTGGGGATTTTTCATCATCATATAATTATTGACGGCAAATGAGGGAAAAATGTCTACATTGAAAAGACGGAGAAAGATCAAGACAAAAAGAACGTCATGCACTGAGAAAGCTGGAAACAGGAAGTGAGAGATAAAGGAGAAGGGAGTGTGCAGTGGTATATTTAATACTACCAACCCCGGTATTCGGTGCGCCATCATTTAATTGCACCAGCCTCAGGCTTCTAAGTAGAGCTTTGGGCACTGGCGCTCTTTCGTTTACAAATTAGGCACTTTCACACATACACTTGCAGCAGGTGAAATAAGAAGGGTGAATTGTAAGACTGAGATCAGGATGATTTGGATTAGGAGTGATGAAGATTGCCAGTAGGTAATCTTGACATCTCCTCCACAGTGCAGCCTCCTCGTACAAGACCTAACATTTTGAGGAATGCACAGACATCCTGCTGATTGTCAAGATGTACAATAGTTTTTGACAAAATCAAAATAATTCTAAAGATTAATTCTATTAGTGCAGGACAAAGTTTAGAATCGATAGAATCAACAGAAGATAATACTGTTTTGACAACCTTCCTGCACAGTTAGTCGCAATATTCACCCAATAGTGTTTGATAAAAGTGTTAGGAGTAGCCCTTGTCACATTGTGGCATATTTCAGAATTCTGCCCAAAAGAATCTTAGATAGATGAGATAGCAATTTTGACCCATCTACTGATAATGAATGTAGGAGGGGGTTGTGCTACTGCCCTAGTTCCTAAGATGTGTATTAGGAATTGAGACGATAAAAGAGACAAGAAGTTCAAAATAAATAATTAAAGCTCTTCTAATATTCATCTTACACAAATCTTTCTCCTTATTAGGAGCGGTAATATGAAAAAAACTATGCTCCTCATATAGCAGAAACTAGGAAGTTGTGCATCCTTCTCAAAAACAAACAGGTACAGAAAAGGATCCCACATGAGACGCTAGAAACTGAAACACTCTCGGGGGGTACATGGAACCTGGCAGAGGATGTGAACCACCATTATATTCACTGTCCCTGCCCAGTAGGATGTCAACAGCAAAATCAAGTTGTCTTCCACCTATAGCCACATGGATTATGTTGCTTCTGCTAGACTCTGGGTGCATTTTTTACAAGCTAATGAAAATAAACCTTTGCAATCTCATTGTTCATTTGTATTTGAGCTGCTCATTTCTGGGGAGATGAGTAAATTATTTCTGTGGAGTGAATGTAGTCTAAAGATTTCATTAGTTGGAAGATTGTGAAATTTCCTTTTTGGACCATTTCTCCTGTATTGACGTACTGTTCAGTCAGAATACCTACGATTACTTACATTGTTTGTGAACCATTCCCTCAAGCAAAGCTGCAGATGACATCTTGAAGGATATCTAATGTACCCATGAACTCATCCCAAGTGTTGTAGGAAAGTGTAATTTCCCAATCTGCTTGCAGTCTCTAATATGTCACTTTCAACATCCACCTATTACACCAAATTGCTGTACCACTCAGTATTTAGATCCTATTTACACTACAATTGTATGATAATCAATCTTGTAACAAGTGTTATCCCATTGTAATACTAAATTACACTATATCAGGGTGAATTATTACTGCACTTTCACCATCAAATGTGCCTATTGGTTCATTGAAAATGGAAAACTCCAAAACTAACCATGCATGGTGGTGAACTGAAACTGACATGGAAGCAAGTAAGTTTTAATAAGACCTGATAGTAAGTTTGTCAGTGGGCTTTTTGCATTCAGAGGAGGCAAGGTTATTCCATAGAAGGACATACTATGCTTAGCATGCTCTACCTCACTATCAAGACTTCCTACATTTCAGAATTACCAGTTTATTTATCGATACTTATTTAACTGTGGCTCCGAGAGGATGATTGTGCTTGACAGTAAAGTGGAAACATGTCTGTGGCTTTACCAATGAATCATTCATATTTTCTCTTACTGGCCAATGCAGTCAGTGAATGTAAGGAATACCCTGAACTGCTGCATTGTTATTATTGTGCCATGTCAGAGAGACAGGTAGCAAAATATCCACATAATTGATTCAATTAAGCTAGAAATCTGATGGCCCAAAGTTAATTGCAAAGCAATAACTTTGCCTAAAAAAGTGGATGTGGTGCACTGGGGATTCAGATAGACATAGTTGCATGGGTCAAAGTTCAGCAGGCCACAGAAGCCCCCCTACTTCAACTCTAGTCATAGTGGGAGGAATATGGCCTCTTCTACGGCAAGGACACAGCTTGAAATGGTGCCCACTTTTCCTTCATTTAGTATAATAATTTTCCAAAAGCAAGAACAAAATAAGAATCTGATGTATGGTCCTCAAATATGTTATAGGCTACAAAAACAAACACAGTTCCTCTTTTGAGAAATGTTTGAAAAAAAGAATGTGACTAGCATCCAGGAATGAGAGGTCAAAAAGAAAGTTGAAATGATGCAAGTAACCGCAGAATGGAAATCTCTTGACACTATGAACTCTCTGTTTCTCTCTGATACTGTTGACTTGCAGCTTGGTGGGGTTTGATGCAGGAAAAAACTTGTCAGAGTTCTAAGGTTATGGTGACCCTCTTTGGAAGGCACTTGAAGATTGTTGCTGCAGAGTTAATGTCATGATTTATCAGAACTGACCTGCCAGTTGGAAGTTATAATGGCTCATGGGTAAACTCATGATATACCCGGAGTACAAAATCAGGAAACAACTGCCTGTGGGATAAAGGCTGTGCCATGGGTGGCTAGGGTCACAGTAAGTGAACTCTACAATAAGTACATGGTTACTCACTTTCGATCAGCTTTTTGCTAAAGTGGTGCAATTAAGGGGCCTAGCATTCATGGAAATTGAGGAAAAGTCTGGAAACAAGAACAATAGTATCTGTATTCCGTTCCATATTCCTAGAGGAAAGAAGACAGTAGTTCATGAGAGAACAAAAAAAAAGTTATAGCCATAAATGCAATGTTATCAAGGATAAAGAAAACTATACAATAATGACAGAGCAGGACAACACAAATCCTCCAATGAGAAAAGATCCCTTGGTTCAGATGATTATGGTTAGCAGGGACCTCATCTTCCAATCTGATCTTATTCAAGTATTGTTTGGAAATGTGATACAGATGTGAGTACAATGTTTTCATATCTTATCCTTAACATCATTACAATTTGGATTGAGTGAAATTTATATGTGCCTCTGTAGTCACTTTTGCAGAAATAATTAGTATGGACTTTGCCTTATCTTCATATGCATAATGTTGCTAGCACTTGGATATCTGATTCCTCTTAGGTATCGAAGAGATGCCCAGTAGCAAAGGATAAGGAGAAGGACTTGTTCCAGAAAGGATGAAATATCCTAGAACAGTACAACTCCCTTCTATACACGAATTGCCCTTATGTACTAGACTTGGGTCTGAGCTTTTTTGGAATGCCACAGTTTATATATTTTTGACCAGCTTTGTTTCTGTTAAATTAAAGAAAAGAAAAGAAACATGTGCTACCATTCTGCTGATTGATATTTCAAGTCCTGGTGAACTTTTATTTTTGTGTTTTTTCAAAGGTATAAGTAAAACTTATTACTATCAGCATGAACAATCCTAATAAATGAATCTTTCAATATCTAATTCATTATCGAGAACTAGATGCCTAAGAAGCATACAGTTCCATTAAATATCCCCGTATAGAAAACTGAATTATGGTCATTTGTCCTGCAGTTACATAGAATTGCACCATGATTTAAAATCCCAACATCCCATTCTTACCCATTTTGGATGATACTGTAGGTCTCTGAGTGGTAGCCTTTTGGATTTGGAGATGCCAAGCATGTGTCCAGAAATACCTCTAGGTCTGGGTCTGAGCTCAGGAGGGCAATCTCAAAGTACAAGTCTTGGTCGAGGTTGATGATATATGGTGACTTGGTGATGGGTTTCAAGAAGGACTCTGAGTCAAAGACAGCAAATCTTATGTCGTGCCTCCCTTGTTCAGTCTTACTTATCTTGATTGTATCTTTGGCCTTATGAATGGTTTCCACCTCTGTGTAAATGGGCACATGACATTCAAACTTAATATTCAAAACTTCCAGATCGTTGTCAATATTGTCTAGAGGTGACCCTTGGATAGTGTTGCTGTAGATAATTGTCTTCTTGTCCACCTGAAAAATTAGACTAGTGAGTATCTCATGATTTCAGTAATGGTTTCTCTATAGTAAACGTACATGATGTGGTTTGTAAATTGAGTTGTTCCTAGGCAGTGCATAATGTTGACAACATTAACAAACTATGAGATAAAGTAAAACTATTATATTAGATTCACTAATATCAATGATTACCATTGGATTATGCTTGTGGCTGCATCATATTTCACATTATAGATTTTTTTTCATTTCAGTATTTGACTTGCTTTTCGGATTCAATGGTTTTGTGTTGAAAAAGGGCAATGGATAATGTGCATTGTAGTAAATAATTTCAAAAGATTTGTGTTGGGCTAATTCCTTCGTTTAATTTTTGCTTTTGGTGTTCAGTTAAAAAGGCAACTGCTTTTAGACTAAAAGTAATGTTTTTACATGGGCTTTACAAAGTTGTACATGGGCTTTGAGAGTAAAGGAAAAATGTTGCTACTGTTTCATGAACTATAATGTATCAATTTAGTAGTGCATGTATTCAACAGCGAAGCAATCTTGTATGAACCATTCTAGTCATCAGGTTTGTGTCAACTAAGCAATTATAGAAATATTAAATATGACTATGCTCATTTTATCTCATCTTCACACCTGTGGCTGGAGAGCCAGAAGTTGCAATTCACCGGTATCCCTTGCAATAGATTCAAGGAAGAAGGAAAATGAGCCTCAGAACTTCCGGGTAGCATATAATTGTGAATAACTTCAACAGATTCTTGTTTGGTGATTGGAATGAGCCTCAGACTTTGGGAACCAAATGCTATTTCGGGGCTAGAACAAATGTAATCTTGAAGGTCGAGATTTGCTTTCATGATTTGTGAGAATAACTGAGTTGGCCAGGATGAAGTTTGGCGATTTGGAGTTCCCTTAACAAGGAACACGTCACTTCCTGTAGTGAAACACAGTGCCACTGGAATGGCTTTAAAGCTGAAAGCATAAGCCCTTAGACAGGAACTAGGACATATTGTTGCATAACGTGGGAATGGACAGTCTAGAAATTTTAGTCCAATTCATTTGGAGGTGAACAAGTCAGTTTTATCCTTTAAAATGCGTATTCCCAACTGAGAGCTCACTCAAATAGAAAACAGGAATTAATCCCTGAGGTTGCATTGAAGAATTCCTGACTCCCTGGAATAGGCCTGCAGACAAAGAGACTTGGATCTAAATTTCACATGAACCTCTAAGACAGAAAAGGTATTCCAGGACGAGTGATGCTAACTTCTTGCTGACCTCTACATACGTCTAGGTCCAGCCAGCGAGGCCTCTTTTATTCAATCTTCTATAATGTTCTTAGAGAGTGAAGAAGGTCATGAAGGAAAAATAAAAAGCTGTGGCCTGCTCAGAGGAAAGCCAGTAGCCAACTTGCAATTGCCCGTTTCTCATGAGTGTTCCTCCCAATCTTCTACAGAAGGTCTAAACAGATAAAATAACATATTGCTGCTAAAAAGAATAACCAGGAATCAGTTGGCTATTTTTTGCATTGGAATAGTAATGGGCCCTCCAACATTTTGGACCCCATAACTGGTGTATAAGGAAGCAGTCATGAAAATTTGGAGACTTTTAGAGTCAAGACACGGATTTATTCTAAACATCTGTAATTAGAAGACATAGAAAAGCCTACCTAAAAACAGATGCAGCTTTGACAGAGTGATTTTATTGTGGTTAAACATGTAGCTTTTTGTCACAAATCTCGAGCCTAGAGTGGTATTGCTTAACTGATTTAACCACCCTCGTTAAAGCTTATTCAGATAGAGTTTCTTGCTTTGTGCTTATGATGATTTTCAACTTCTGAATCATTTTATGTCAGAAAATGAAACCTTTGAGTGAGATGAACCTCTCAATTTTATCCAACTGTAGTCCTTTGTGTCTAAGTCTCAGAATACCTTGGATCCAGTCTATCACTGCACCAATTCAGAAAGAACCTCAAGACCTGGCTCTTCCATTGACCCTAACGGAGCTGCTCACACCCCCCCCCCCCCCTAGCGCCTTGAGACCCTCACGGGTGAGTAGTGTGGTCTACAAAACCCTGATTGATTGATGATTTATTGATTAATCATAATCCATAAAATAACACTGGATGTTTACTTTTTTGTTTTTAATGGAAATATTCGTTTTAAATATAACTTGTGAAGCCTGCATTGTGTATCCTTCACACTCATCATATTGATGACTTTAGACTTATTAAAAGATTCTTTCGGATCACACTTGATTTTACTTTATTATTGTTTTGGGTATTTGTTCCACAGTTTTAAAAACCCATTCAGCGGGCCACTGGGAAAGCAGGAGGTACTAAGCATGACTGTGGGGTTTTAGGTCATTTACTCCTGTTTTCCCAAGGAATGACCTATTACGGATCCTGAGCAACTGGGTCAAGTACCCCTTCAGCTCTAGGGGTAAGTGGAACTCGTGGAATTACATAAAAACTCAGCGAGATTCCACGAAGCTCTGCCAACAAGTGGAAATATGCATGTCACACTGCAATTTAATGCCAGTAGTGTGATCAGTGCTGAACAATAAGCGTGAATGACACCATGTGATGTGGAAGAGCGCACTGCCATTTGAGTCGATTTTGCCGCCGCTTCAGTAGAAAATCTACTTGAGCGGCAGTAAATCTATTCCAGAAGCAGCACTCTCACCGCCCACATTCGAAAATGGTGCTAGGGGATGCCAAATCTCGCTCGCACCCGCATTTCTGGAGCCTCATGCAAAATAATTTTACCATGCGGTGATTGGCAGAATTTGGCTGGAACTCTCCGTTACAAGAGTAATGTGGAGTTGCCAAATTCCACTAGTTCCTCAGACAGAATGAAGCATTAGACCCACCCCTATTCAGCACTTGACTCTCAGTAGTATCACAGGTCGAGCAGTCCACGGCTTCTTGGTGAGGAGGTAGACAGAGGGGGGTGAATACAGCGTCATAGCTCAAAATACATTTAGGAGCAGCAGTAAATGATTCTCCAGTCAAATCCTTGCATTTATTTAAAAAGAATACTATTTATTCATGAATATGTGGTAAAATATGACATTCACAAACAATACACAGTCCCCTGAGGTCCAGTCACTAGTTTTTATTGGCGGGTCCTTGGGTCCCACTACAGTCTCTAGCATTGGTGGTTATTCCCCATTCATTATAGGCAATATACAGGTTAAACTCCACTAGCAGTCTAAGTCTAAGGAGGCCCAGTCTGACTCTTTAATAAAGTCAAAAGTGTTCCAGCGCCAAAGAGCTATATGGCAGGCAAGGTCCACCAGGGCCATATGGCTTGTAAATTAGTCTTACCTGCACCAGCAGGATACGAGAGACTGGAGTCTTCAAGCACACCCTCGTCATGGGTGCTGAAGCTACAGTGGCTGTCTCCCATAAGTTCATCACAACCGACCCAGGTGGGACAGCTGTCTGGTGTCCTCAAGTTCCTCAGATGAAGTCCTGTGAAGGCAGTGGTCGGGTGGTCCTCGATGCTCCTCCAATGCTTGGTAAGTCTTTTGGAATCCTCCCTACAGGTGGAGGGGTTGCGACACTCCTGGTTCTCAGCCTTGACTTGTGCCCGTTAGGGTCACTAAGGCAGCCTCCTCCTCATGCTCCTTGCCTTGAACCATCTGTTATATGGTGTCACCAACTCCACTCTGTTCATGGGCAATGGCCAGATCGGCACAATAGCAATCTTTACGGCTGCCCCACCTGGCTTATGGTGTCACCGACTTAGCAGTGGATTCTTTATGAAACTCAACCATAAAACCATCATAACCTGGCACTTTGCTACCAGGCAGTTGTTTATTTTCTGTTTGTACACATTTGGATGTGAAGAGGAAACCTTGTGCCTAGCACTGCCCTCTATGTATCAAGGTAAGTTACATTTGCTCATGAGACCATTTCTGTTTGGAATAATTTACCTTGCTACAGGTTCATATACTATAAGATCTATAGGTAAAAGCTATTTTTGATTGGCTGTAAACATATGTTTACACCAAAAATACCTCAATTATTCATCTCAGGAATTTACAAAGGGATTCCAGGTGCACATAACTCATTTACTACTGTGAAGTTCTCCACCACAAGTGCAGAGAAATCTGCAGACATGAATTCCACTCAAGTGTTAGAAAGGGGGCTGTCCAAGGCATGGTTTGCCTTGGAAGTATGGGAACACATACACATGTACGTATGTGGCCATTCTCAGTCTCCAACACACCCTTAAAATGGTCTGACATGTACTCCAGCCCAAGGATGAGATGGCAAATGGATCATCCCCATATTTTCTGTGGGTGTGAGGGGAAGTGCGTTCACCAAGATTAACGTTTTTACCTATGAACAAAAAAGGAAAATGTGCCTTGGCACGAGGGGCTGCAGTCCCCTTATGCAGAATTCTACTACATGAATGTAAGAGCTCCTCTTGGCTACATCAGTTAACTTGTATCTCATCCAGGCACACAACCTGATCTACAATGGTCAGTGATAGGAGGTAAAGGGCGTAGAGTAGTACAAGGCCATGCAGAGGGACCATGGAGATAGATACCAGGGAGATCTACAGTTATCTCAAATAACTAAGATCCCAGGGTTACACACAGACCCCAGGGTTACACACAGACCAGCTAAGTGTACCACGGACTCTTATGTGTATATCAACATGAGAAATATGTTTGCTTGACATGAAAGGGGAGGCATTTGGATCATTGTCATAAATGTATATACCTGCATGGACTTTCAAGAATAAGGAATCACACAGTATGTGCGAGAAATGCTGAGGTCTTGAGCATGGAGGAACAAATATACTGTGCCTGAACTTTTGAACCTTCACATGTTGCAGAGTGGCAGCAATATTTCTGGGGGCAATCATTTTGCAGGCAATAATCCCACCAGTGGTGCATTTACTGTATTAGACAGTATTTGGCCATAAAGCTTTGTAGTAATCCAATATCTTCTGTTGTACAAAGTGAGAGCTATTAATAGCATCACACAGGGCTTTCAAACATAACTGAAGGACAGCCCTGCTCACTGAATTATACTCATCTACAAAATACATCATAAATAAACTGATTCTTCAGTGTTAACTGTGTAGTACAGATGTCAGGCATAAAACATGTTCAAAAATTCAAAAAAACTGTACAGCTCTGTCCGCTAAGCAAGTATGGAGTAAAAGCTATAATTCTTGAAATATAATTGATTGAAGGTGTGTTTTGATGGGGTGGGACAGTAAAACACCCTCTGGGGTTTTCCTAGTTGCTGGTATCTTGGGGGTGGAGAGTCACATGCGGGCATATCCACCTCCTCGGGGCGGGGGAAAGAACAGAGGACAGATGACAAAAGACGTTGAGCAAGAAAAGAGTTTCAGTGGAGGCTGTTTGGTAGGAAAATGAAGGAGAGTCTGGATATAGGGGAAGAGTTCAGTGAGTGGAACAGGGAAGTATTAAACAAGGTATGAGGACTTGGGGATGAAAGTTGGCGTGAGATGTGAGTGGTTACGGGAGGTGTGGGAGTGTCGTATTTACAAAGTTTGATGTTATTTCTTTATATGTTGGTTAAAGTTCAAATTAAGTATTTGCAACCATGTCTTAATACATGGCCCTTTAGGCTAAATCATGGACATGGAGTGTTGTAATTGCACGAGCCATCATGAATTCAAAAAGTAAGTAAATCGGCACACATGCGAGGGACTAAATGTTTGGTTGCAGATTTGCGAATTTTTCTTAGAATCTGGTCCACTTTGTGTAACATGTGCACATGCAGATGACATCACTAAATACATGAATTAATGACTTTGTATGTCACGTATTTGTGGAAGGATGAGAAGAAATAATGTTTAGAAGGCTTGTATGATAGAGTTTTACGAATAATGGTTTTATTGTGACTACAAAAAAAACTATAGTTGCAGGTCTTTAACAGTTCTTTTCTCCCCCGCCTTTTCTCAGCGTCTATGTCCAGTAACTCTTTTTTCTTTTTCTTTTTCTTTAGGGTCTTCGTAGTGTTACCATCGATGCACCTTGGGGAAGGAGAGATAACCTAGATAGGTAGCTATTCTCTTGATTGTATTATGCCCCTTTATCTCTATCTTTCTGACTGCTCTCTTCTTTTTTCCTTAGCTGAACCCAAAAAGGATTCAGAGAGATCTATCCCATGCAAGTCAGTCAGGTTGAAACTGTTATCTATGGCACTCTTACCCCAAGAGGCTGCCCACCACTGTTTAGTGACGAGGAACAAGAAAAACCAATAACGGAAGGAAAGAGAACAAAAGTCCCATGCCAAATCTGAAAGTTCCTCATTTTCTTTAGCCCATTTCATTAATTACTGGGTTCTCTCCTTCTCCTAATTCATATCTCTTACTATTTATTTTCATATTTATTGTCTCAGTTTCAGTCTTCCCAAAATATAAGTATATCTCACCAACAGTGTCATCCTATGAGGAACAAAAAAAAAATGCCACTTCCATCGTAAATTATTCTAACAATCATGGAGAGAAACCAAACACACACCAAAGTCTACCAAGTGAAAGGTTAAATAGGGCTCAGTTTCTCCAGACAGAGGGTTTCTGTGAGTAACCAGTCTCACCTGGGTAGCCACAACCATCTTGGGTTGTGGCAGGCTGTGAGTTATCCATTGGTCCACCGCTCTTCCGTTCACACCTCTCCCACATTGCCCTCCCATCCTTGCCGGTTCTGGTTTCAAGGTCCCTGCTGGTTACACCACTGCTCCATCTCCCTCTGTTTCCTCTGACATCCACTGCCTCCTCTTTGCAATCCCAATATTCCTTGATTTTTGCTGCTCCTTTCCGCTTCTGCTCTTTTTCCACTGTCTCTCACTTTCAACCTTCCTCCTCCTTCTCCTCGCCCAATTTTTTCTCCTTTTGAGTTTTTGCTTCTGCTGCTCTGCCCTATTCCTGCCACAATAAGTCCTCCTTCTGTTTTTTCTTTCCTGGGTCATGTTGTCTTCAACATTCCTCTTCCCCTCTCTGCTTACTAGTCTTTTTTTCTTTTCATGTTGCCTGTAAATACTGGGACCAGCGTTGTGTGATTACTCATCACTAACCCAGGTAAGTCTGGTACCCTAGTTCCTGATCCTCCACAATATGTCAAGATTAGTCTATGTACGGGCCACCGAATACATTAGAACTGATAATGCAGAGGATGATCAGCAGCCAGTGCTTCAGGTACTAGGTCTGCAGTAAAAAGTTGGCCACACTAAGCCTCCTTTGCTTTTCAGGTCTTGCTCAAAGGACATCACTTAGAGAGAGTTGCAATAAAGGCATCCATTTCCATCCAGAGCTGTGTGATGACACAATAGTTTAGGTATTTCGGAATATATTTGCAAAATTATGTATGGTATAAATGGTAAGTCAGAACATTTGTATTACAAAAAAGATGCAGTAATGAATCAGTACAGTAGTAAAACCAGGGCACACTAATATTCAAACTATGGGGTGTTCATAACGCTATGAAGTTTGCAATTCTCACAATCTTCCTAGAATGGTAAATGCACATTACCAAAATCAATGCAGTATTTCAAGGTTAACTGGTGGTTGCAAACACTTTATATTGGCAAACAATAACTATGTGAATTTAGGATACTGTAACAAGAGGAGGATATAATCTTACCTCTGAATCAGTTACTTTGTAGCAAGGTTTTACCATTTAAGGTCCACTAACCTGGGGATTCACAAACCTCTAAAACAGTGCAGTAACAATGTATGCAGTAACTTTAAAGGGAGAGGACAGTGTCCCACACGGTCCCTAACAATTTAGGCGATGTGGATGCCCTGGGTGGGCACTTGGGCACCCACTTAGCAAACAAAAGGGAAAAGAAATAATAAATAAGCAGCAGTTGCGACCCATTTATTATTCATTGCTCCATTGTGTGAGCCCCTCATATTGCCCTAGGGCAATTTTCTATGATATGTTTTGTTCCTGGCTGTGCCCCTACAGGAGGCAGGGGAACCAGCAAGCTTTTTTTTAAATGTTGTTGGGGGTCTGTATGAAGTGCAGCAGCCCCCCAGTAATATTGTTTTTAAAAACATAGCAATTCTCCTGGGCCATTGAAACCATGCTTCAAGGAGTGCTTAATGTATTTTTAGAGCACTCTGACCTGGAGCTGTATGCTCCTCAGCCAGAGTGCAGAGCCTTTGTGGTTGATTCTATGTTTGCACTTTTTGGCTTGAAAACTGTTAAAAAAGACTCAAACACACTTTTACGGTTTTTATTAAAATTCTGTTAATAAAAATATTGTGAGACAATGGCTATTATTAAACATTGCAATGTGCGAATTTAAGACATATACATGTCATTATAGTTATAAGTGTTTTTCGACAAAGCCAATAGGTCTACTTTATATATTTTGATGTGCTGACCTCTTGATAAAGACAATAGGCCCACTGCTTTTTGTATTTTGCCCCTTTGTCAAAGCCAGTAGCTCTTCAGTGTTTAAAAGGGCAGCCTTTATATTATTACATTGTATAGTCAGCCGTGCACTGCTGAGAGAGAGGGGGTCCAGCGGGGGTTGGGCACAGGGGATGGCTGAAGACCAAGGCCTCTGTCGTACCCCTCATGGCGTATGACCTTCACACAGTCAGTCGTGCGTGGCATCAGGGAGATGACACCCCTGGCCCTCAGGGCATTTTGGAGGGGGCTGCACACCCCATCCCCTAAAATTCCTAATGGCCTCAGGGAATGGTGGTCCCTGGGGCCTCATAGAGGCTTAGGGAGCAGGGCAACTAACTACCCTGCCCTCATTTATGAATTTTTTAACTTTATCTAAGACAGGGAATTAGGCTCCGAGTCCTAAGGTGGCTGTTGCCACATCTTTCTTGATGTAGTGACAGCTAATTGGATCTTTTCTAGAGGTCTGACGACTCCAGGAATCCTCTGCAATGTGAAATATATAAAGTATTTGAATCTTAATCTCTCCAAAACTACTGAACGCCAATTTTGATGTAATGTGTTCAGCCTTTTGGCTGTAGCTGTAAATAATCTTTCTACCGAAAAATAAATATGTTTTGGTAGATCATACTGAAACTTTCCATGAAGGAGTTGTAGTTAAGAACATGTTTCCTTGGGGAAAAGCATTTTTTGATTTGCTTATAACTTAGGCGCCGGTTGATGAATCTTCACAAAATTTCCAAAGTGTCAAGTTAGGTCTTGTTATGCATAGAGAGCTTCAGGGTGATCTGTCAAATGAGGGCTGAGACAAAAAGGGTGTAAAAAAGTGGATTTTCGCATGTTAATTCCCGTAGGACCTTTAGACACAACTGTAGCCCGAACCGCTTTACATAATTGCACCGAATTTAGCAGAAAGATAGATGTGGTTATGCAGACTGAGCTTTTTTGTTATGTGGTGGAAATCTGTTCAGTAGTTGTTGATGATTTAAAAAAAATACAGTAAGTGATATCTGTGGCCGCAACAACATTGTGAATATTAACGAGCTTGTGCAGTGAAATGCAGAGCTCTGATTGGCTGCCATCACTTCAGCCAGGCAAGGTTGGCTGCCATCTTGGGACTCAGTTTCAGCCGAATCCCACAATAAACAGTAAAAAAAAAAGAAAAGGGGGCAGGGTAGGAATACCCTCACCCCCAAGCCTTGGTATTGGGGTCCTCCTGGGATCACACCATGGCACAAAAGTATTAAAAAAATATATTAAAAAAAAGGAGGGGAGTACATGGGACTCTCTCCAAGGGCTTAAAAATAACCCGGGGACCACCCCTTCTTTTAATTAAATGCTTGGAGGGGCCATGCAGACCCCCCTGAGCCCCATGAACCACCACCTCCCCATGGGTTTAAAAAAATATTTGTTGAAAAATTGACTTTGGGGGCCATCTGGCACCCCTTTTTTTGGCCCCAAGGACCACCACCTGCCTGGGGCGGGCCATGCAAAGAGAAGGTGGGGGCCAAGCAACCCCCTCCTGGAGCCATACAAGGCCCTGGGGACTTCCACCCCCCAGAGTCAGCCTCTACTATGTCCTCGGGTGCCCATGCCTGGGACATAACTATTTCCTGTGGCTTGGCAGGAGCTTTGACAGCTCCTGCCAAGTCAGAGCAAACACTCCGATTCTTGCTGAGAAAATGCTCTTGTTTGCTGGAAGCGGAGGTTCCATCTGTTTCCCTGACCACTGCCAAGCAGGCAGGAAAACAGACAAAAGGATTGCTCTCACAGAAAGAGAGCTGCATGTTTAGCATCTCCCTGTCTTTGAGAGCAATGCCCGGTCCCTCAGGAGGCAGGGAGCTGGCAGGGACCACAGGGCATTAAGCCTCCCCCCTCCATCCTGGGGAAGGTGAGAAGGGAGCAGAAAGAGGCAGAATAAATGTCAGAAACGAGGCAAGATAAAGGTGAGAAATGAGAAGAAAGAGGCAGAATAAAGTTCAGCAACAAGCAGAAAGACGTAAAATAGAGGTCAGCAACAAGCAGAAAGAGGCAGAATAAAGGTGAGCAACCAGCAGAAAGAGGCAAAAAATGGTCAGAAACAACCAGAAAGAGGCAGAATAAATGAGTAGAAAGAGGCAGAATAAAGGTCAGCAACAAGCAGAAAGAGGCAGAATAAAGGTCAGAAATGAACAGAAAGATGCAAAGTAAAGGTATGAAATGAGCAGAAAGAGGCAAAATAAAGGTCAGAAATGAGCAGAAAGAGGCAGAATAGAGGTTAGAAACAAGCAGAAAGAGGCAAAATAAAGATGAGGAACAAGCAGAAAGGGGCAGAATAGAGGTCAGAAACTAGCAGAAAGAGGGATAATAAAGGTGTGAAACGAGCAGAAAGGGGCAAGATAAAGGTCAGGAATGAGCAAAAGGAGGCAAGAAATGGTGAGAAACTAGCATAAAGACAGAGAATAAAGGTGAGAAACGAGCAGTAAGAGGCTAAATCAAGGTCAGAAATGAGCAGAATAAAGGTAACTAAAGGTCAAAAACGATTGGAAAGAGGCAAAATAGGGGTCAGAGACCTGCAGCAAGAGGCAAAATAAAGGTCAGCAACGAGTAGACAGAGGCAAAATAAAGGTGAGAAACAAGCACAAAGAGGCAAAATAAAGGTCAGCAATGTGCAGAAGAGCCAGAATAGAGAGCAGAAATGAGCAGAAAGAGGCAGATTAGAGGTTAGAAATAAGCAGAAAGAGGCAAAATAAAGATGAGGAACATGCAGAAAGGGACAGAATAGAGGTTAGAAACATGCAGAGAGAGGAATGATAAAGGTGAGAAACGAGCAGAAAGAGGACAAATAAAGGTCAGCAATGAGCAGAAAGAGGCAAGAAAAGGTGAGAAAATAGCAGAAAGACAGTGAATAAAGGTGAGAAACGAGCAGTAAGATGCAAAATCAAGGTCAGAAATGAGCAGAACAAGGCAGAATAAAGGACAGAAAGAGGCAAAATAAAGGTCAGAAATGAGCTTGCTGCGAATTACTGAGACCTCATTGGAGGCCTTGCACCCCTTTCTCACCCACTCTGCACAGGGGCGTCCAGGTGCACTACTGGTTGGGGGATAAAGTCCCCTTCACTGCTGAGTATTCGCTGAGGCCCAAGAACCCTTATTGTTGCCACAAGTAAGTCCTCCACAGCTGGATTGCTGAGACGTGGTCTGAGGCCCTGTCACTTTCTCAACCACTCTGCACAGGGGCCCCCTGGCGCACTACTGGTTAGGTGATGAAGTCCCTTTGGCTGCTGTGATGAGTTGGGGGCAAGAATCCCTATTGTTGCCACAAGTATGTTTCCCACAGCTGGATTGCTGAAATGTTGTCGGAGGCCCTGCCCTCTTTCCCAACCACTCTGCACTGGGGCCTCCTGGCACACTATTGGTTGGGGGATGAAATCCCCTTGGCTGATGAGGGTCGTTGGGGGCCATGAACCCCCTATTGATGTGACAAGTAAGTCACCCACAGCAAGATTGTTGAGACATTGTCGGAGGCCCGCTCCCTTTCTCAACCACTCTGCACAGGGGCCTCCTGGTGCACTATTGGTTGGGGGATAAAGTCCCTTAGCTGCTGAGGGTTGTTGGGGATTAGAGCCCCTATTGTTGCAACAAGTAAGTCCCCCGTAGCAGGATTGCTGAGACGTGGTTGGAGGCCCACCCCTTTCTCAACCACTCTGCACAGGGGCTCCTGGTGCTCTACTGGTCGAAAGATGAAGTCCACTTGGCTGCTGGGGGTCGTTGGGGGCCAAAAAACCCTATTATGGTCACAAGTAAGTCCACCCACAACAGGATTGCTTAAAAACCATCGGAGACCCCACCCCCTTTCTCAATCACTCTGCAAAGTGCCTCCTGGCGCACTACAGGTTGCAGCCACAGTCGCTCGTGCTCGATCGCGCTCACCTATGGCACAAAAAATTCGGCTCCATTGCAGAGTGCAGAGTTTATCAGTAACTCTGCGTTCTCCATGGAATGCGGAATTGAAGAATTCCACAAACTCCTCACATGGCACAGAACTTTACACCCAGTCCTAGTTACTATTCACAAACCCACTCTGATGCTCACACACCCAGTCCCAGACCCCCTCAAACACTTATGGACCCACTCACAGACCCACACTGAGAGACAAACAACCACTCACAGATGCCCTCAGACCTTCACACACCCACCCACTCACTCATCTACTCAGAGACTCACACACCCACTAACGTACCTATACAGCCACTCACACACCCACTCTCAATGGTTACAGGCTACAGTTAGGAAATAAAATTTAAAAGGCCATCCAAATTCACCGAAAAAAACAAAGGTTACAGGGACATTATAGTTAAGAAATAAAATTTTAAAAAACATCAGAAATTCACTAAAAAAACAAAGGTTACAGGGACGTTATAGTTAGGCTCACATATCACTGTTGACATCACTTACCATGTCATGAGCGATGTAATATGTGAGGTCATAAACACTGCTTTGCGGGGACATAAGTTAAAGTTAGCTCAGGTAACTATAACTGCTAAATTTCTTTGGTTTTGTATGAGTGAAATGTGGGCCTAACTATAAGTCCCTGTACCCGAATTTTTCAAAGCTAGTGTTACGCTCACTCCAGCTGTTGTCTTGAACATTTTGGGGTAATCTGTCAAGCGGGGGCTGAGAAAAAGGGGGTGGTCCCAAAACGTGTTTTCCTCATGTTAATTCCCATTGAGATTTTAGACGCGACTAGAGCCTGAACTGCTGAACTGAATTACATCAAAATTGGCCGAAGGGTAGTTGTTGGTCAAGAAAGTGTAAATTGACCTAAATCTGTTCGGTAGTTTTTGAAATATTGCAGAAAATCCAAATTTGTATGTATGGGGACGTGAAGGCTCCGCGACAATTCCCGATCTCATGCTGAGATCTGATTTGCTGCCATCACTTCAAACCAGGATGTGTCGGCAGCCATCTTGAGACTTGGCTTGAGCTGAGTCCCAGAAAAAATGTAAGAAAAAAGAAAAGTGAGCAGGGTCGGAATACCCTGACCCCCTAGGCCTCTTTGGGGGGTGGGCCAGAGACACCCCACCAGGGCAAAATAAAATAAAAAATAAAAAATTAGGCAGGAGCCGTGCTGAATCCACGGCTCCTGCCGGAAAAAAAAAAAGAAGCAGCACAGGCTCCCATGCTTCTTTACTAATCGGCCCACGGGTGGGCCAGGTCCTGGGGGCATTTGTAAAATAAAGGCTTATAAATGGCTTGGGGACCACCACTTCCCTGGGGCCATAGTGAAAAAAATAAATTGGGGGGCCTCCCAGACTGCTCCAAGCCCTGGGGACCACCGCCTCCTTGGGGCCATTAAATTTGTAATGAGGGGCCTGATGGATACCCCCTGGGCCCTGAGGCCATGAGCTACCTGGGACCATATTCAATTTGTAAGGGGGTGGCCTCAGAGACCTCCCTGGCCCTGGGGATCACCACATCACTTGGGGCAAACTTTTTTTTAACAAATGGGAGGAGGGCTGCGCGGCCCCCTTTCTGGGTCGTTCTCGGCCCAGTGGACTGCCACCTCCCCAGGGCAGGCCCTGGCTAAGCTCCTCCTCCTGGAGCCATAGATGGCCCTGGGGAACCCCACCCTCCAGGGCCGGCTCCTGCTATGTCCCCATAGCTGTTTGCTCTGGCTTTGTTGGAGTTTTACCGCTCCCGCCAAGTCACAGCAAATGCTCCGCTTCCAGCAAGCAAGAGCTTAGAAATCAGTCATCAGTGAAGCCACTGACCATGTCATGAGTGATGTAATATGTGTGGTCATAAGCAGTGCATTCCGGGGGCATAAGTTATAGTTAGCTCCGGTTAGACCTGTATCAACGCGCACCAGATGTTGTGCCTTATTTCCAGGGAGGTATGGAATTTGTAACTCTTCATTGTGTGTGACCGGAATTGTCTGGTGCAACCCGAACCCCTCCTTCATTCATCTTCTGTTCCTTTTGTGCCCTCAGTGCGGCAGACCAGCAGCCCTCTCCCCATCCAGCCCCGATGACTTAGTTAACCAGGAAGCATTGCCCGGATCAGGCCTGGGTGGTGTAAGTAATTGACTGGGCGAAGGAACGCTTCCAAAAATGATTGGAAGTGGGTCAAAAGACTACATGACCCCCCCTGTGCTTCACAGAATTCGGCTGGTGTAAGAAGGCACAGTGTGGAATCCTTTGATTGAACAACTATCGCTCTCGGCCCGCTTCTGCCCTGTGTACTGTGGGTGAACTTCCCGAGCAGTGGCCAAACCCCCATTTGTGGACTGCCGCCTAATTAGTCCTGCTACCTACCCCCCACCTTCTTTCCTGGGAACCTGACTAAGTATGACTCCAGCCATGATCGGCCTAGTTTCAGGAGGAAGGTTTTCTTTATCTCCAGTCCATGCATGGGTGTAGCGTAGTCAGGGTTAGCTGAAGGGTGGAGGAGGGCTCGGGCCACAAAGTCTACATGTGCATTATCAACTGATCTGCCGGATATCAGTTGCAACGCATTACAGTGCTGTGTGCGTGTGTGTGCGAGTGCGGTCCATACAGACCTGCCTGAAATCTGTGGCACCGAGTATCGGTGCTGAGTGAGTGTGAGGGAGTGACTGCCTGTTATTAATTACACCACACAGCGGTGTTGCTTTACACATTGATTCCTTGCCAAAAGAATACTACATTTGAGATAGTTTTTTACCTGTGCGGCCTTGGGTGTACACATTTCTGATATCTCTGTGATGTGGGGTGCACCGTATAACTGTGTGGTATTGAATTATAATAATTGCTAGGGTGGGCCTCATTCTGACAATATTTCGCACCATATAAGGGTAGGATCTTTCCTAAGCGTGCATATTACTGATGTCATTTTAAAACCGATGGGCCTAGTACTGCTAGCAATATTTCCAAATGTGATTGATGCCCCGAAATACATGATGTTCATGTTTTGTTAATTACTGTTTGCATTGAATGCAAAATTGATTTACAGACACCAAATGTGAAGTCTCTTTTGTGACGCTCAGTGTATTTATTGTGTGAGAGTGCTGTGCCAATGCTTTACAATTTGCCTCTGTGATAAGCCGGACTGTTATGTCCCAAGCTGCTCAAGGGAGAGGGCAGGTTATACCGTGAGTGTAGTCACCCACCCCTGATGGGACTGGTAGGTTCTGCCTGGCTAGGGCCTCACCTTAGCCAACCAGAACGTGCCAGTTCCACCAAGGAATAATAAATTCAAACTATTATTTGTATAAATTAAATCAAATCAAACTTTATTGTCTGGTTATTTATAAACCAATACAATGTAACATTATACAAAACATGTATCAATCTTTCAAAATAAATAAGCTGAAGCTTTGTTACAATCAAATTTACTTCAAAATCATGGGACAGCTGGAAGGTCCATCAAAAAGAATTTTCTAATAAAATGCTTTGCCAAAAGTCAGAACTATATCAATGAAGGACTTATCTCAAAGGCTTAAACATGGAAAATACTGTAAAGTACTAAAATGTGTTCTTCTAGTTGTTATTCTCTTATGAGTTGTTTTCCAGCAAATTTCTTTTTTGCTTTTATCATAAATTTTAAAAAACATATATTATTGAGTATTTTCAGTATTTAAGCTTTGTAATAATGCCTGTCTCAACTAGTGTGAATTCCCATCCGATTAAACAAATTTGTAAGCAGGGATCTCCATTCTAGTGGGATATGTACACAGGATGTGCACAACTGATTTAAGCTTATATTTACACAGCCTGCAGCTGTTATTAGCAAGGAGGATTTGAATTATATGTTTCAAATCTCCCAAACCTGTATTTCACCAATTTATATTTTAAGTATTTTGCAAACAATTTGCAGAGATAATCCTGCCAAGTCTTTCTTTATTTTGTAGGTCTGAATAGTCATCCAGACATGTTGTCATTTGCAGAAGTTGCTTTTATCATGACCTTGTGACTGGTATGTAGAACTTTTGTTTATTCATTTTTAAAATACAGAGAAGCTTAAAGGAGTTTCCCAAAGGTCTTTTATTTCAAAATCTTTTTATTGAATTTTGATAGCAATTCAAGCATAGAGAAACAACATGACAGATACATCCAATTTGTCATACAGGTCAAGTGTTACAGATTGCTTCCAAGCAAACACAGCTTGTTAACGAGGACTCGACCCCATAAGTACCTGTACATGAACGTCCCAACTTAACCTTTCCGCTTTCTGAATGCATTCCTGCGGTGTCATTACCCTGTTGTAGGGACTCAGAGCTAATAGACAGATGTGTTCTGTACTAACTGTGTGCCTCCACTAAGGCCTCGTGTGAAACCCAAGAGGCGAAAAAACAGCTAGCAAAAATAATAAGGTGTGACCAAGATCGAAAACAAAAGTGTAAAGAGAGAAAAAACAAAATCATAAAAAGAGATTAGCCTGTGTATCATGGTGGGTAGGTGCCAGAGTGACGCTCTTTGTAAGGTGGGCGGGGGTCGGACAACCCTCATGCTAGAAAAACCTTGGGAGACTCTCTGCTTGGTTAGATGTGGAAGAGGTAGAGGGCCCTCAGTCTGGGGCTGCATGCAAATAAGGGAAGACCTTCTGACAGATATTTCACCAGCGGAGCCCAGATGTAGTCAAAACCCTTCCTCGTGTCCTCTGTGATGTCTGATAGGCGCTCCAGCGCTAAAGCTCGCCAGACTCAAAGGTCTTTTATATGCAAAGTATTTAAAACACTTTTGAAAAAGGATCTTATATTTTTTTGCTCTCTTGGGTTTTTTATTTCTAACCACATCAGATAATCCAATATTTGATTGTATGATGATCTAAGTTAATAACACGATGTTATGAATGCAATTGTATGCTAATCTAAACTCTAATCCTATTTGACATTGTGATGCATTTTTGGGAATCAAAACAGTTGTCTATAGATGCTACAAATGATTTTATGAAGTAAGACAGCTTCATTACCCAGTAGTGTCTCATATCCATATGTGATCATTGGAAGGATGTTTACATCTATACATCTTAGCATTGGCTCTAATGATGGTCCCCAAAGATTCCTGTAAAGAGTTGCCTATGCTATCCCGAGGGAATGGGCATTTGATTTTATGAACGAAATATGCAGAAAAATTAACACAATTGTCAAAGGTCATCTCTAAGTATTATTTGTATAAGACTTACCATACGCCTGCGTGACTGTGGAAAACGTACACCACTACCACAAATTCCTGCCCAAGATTGGAGGGGAAACTGATGCCTCTTTTTACAGAGTGGCCAGCAGTCCCTGGTTATTGTAGTAACTGGGTTGTGTCTCTTTGGGATGATTCCTACACCAACTAAAGGCTCTTGACATTGCATTGTAAATTTGTTGATCTGGCACCACTGCTTGTCAATCGCCTAATATCTATGAATTGGAAGTCCAGTAGTGCCCCTGGAATTGTGCTGTACAGAAATGGCCTGAAGATGAAAATTTCATATTGAAAGCTGAAGCTCAGGGTGGGGTTTAGCTTCACAGCATTGGAATGAGTTGTTGGTATTACTAGCCGGCAGGAGCAGTAAAGACAAGCTGCATAAAGGCTTTGGATGGCATGGCTGAACACAGTCTGGGATTTGTGAGGCCCCCTACAGCGTGTTTGCAAAGTCCTCAGAGGCCCTCTCGAAATATTAATCCTCACACTGGGGGTCAACCTTGATGACATTACTACTGTGATCTGCTGAATTAGGAGGTAAATTACTTTCAAGGCATGATTACATCCAATGCACATCCCTCTTCTTCTGTTTAGAGTTGTAAAACACATCTAGGACACTATTAATGATTCACAATCAGGGGGGATATGTTCAGAGGCTAATGGATGGATGGGCCCTCATATTTACATTTTTAGTATGATGTCCACAACAATATTTGTGCATAAACTACTATGCATAATTGATCCTGTCATGATGATAGATTATCTTTCTTTTTCCAGCATGGAAGGCATGAAGTAGGCTCTTTGGGGCTAAAACTGAATTCTGTTTGTATTATTAAAAGTATTAAAACTTCTTTAAAAATGGCTAAAAGCTGGAAGTTGGTTCATGTCAACATAGAAAATTTACACTAAGGTCAATAAATTCAATAAGTCATTCAGCCACTGCCTCCCACATGAAAATCACTAGCGCATGTATCCTTTTTGAACAACTCATAATATGCACATCTGGGGTTGGCCAAACTGTATCTGAAGAGTAGCACAGTGGGATGTGTTGGCCTTACATATCTTAACACCACAGCATCCAATTCTAATTGATTACCATACTGTCACTAAACTAAGACCTCTGACCATCACATGCCTGTGCCATCGCTAACCTTTTTGCCTTTAGAGTTATTCCTTTGTGACAATCCTCTGACAGTGACCCCTTGATTTGCTTAATATTTTGTGGACATTAGTTGTAAAAAAATATTCATAATGCACATGCCAATCCTACCTCTTTCACGGTTCCACACTGACTGTACAAGGTGTTGAATATGATGCCATCTGATGTAATTCGTGGGTGGCAGTTGTGGTTATTTAAGTAGACATCTTCTCCACGGTAACCCAATGACTCTATGTAGTATTGGTTAATTGTGACTTGCATGGACTCTGCAGAACATGAGACATCAACTGGAAGCAAAATATAGAAATGACATATTCATATACACCAAGATCACCTATTTCAGTATTTGACAAAGCTATGGAAAGTGCTAACACACCAGTCCCCAGCAACAAATTTTAACAGACTTAATGTCATCTAATTTTGTGATTTCTTTTTTTTTTTCCCCTGTAGTATGTTAAGAATGGTTTGGAGTTTCAGCCCACTTTGCAAAACGACTTTAATTTCTCCCAAAAAGTTGAGATACAAAGCAAGAGTTTTTGTACAATGTAGAGCATGATATTAGGTTTCCTACACAGTTTCATACGAAGACAGAAATGCTGACAGCTGCTTCCAACTGATTTGGATGCATTTTTAAAAACACTTATTTAAACAATATATTTTATTTTTAAAACGTTTAGGGATTAAGTGTGAGTGAGGCCACTTGGGAGTACTTTGTTATTTTTCAACAGCAGAACATATTGGCAAATGGCAGCCATCAGGGAAATCCACTGTGGGGCGTGGCATCATGGCGGACGCGTTTTGAGTTCACTCCGCCACTAATCTCCGCAATCCGCACATTTCTCCAGGATTTTTAAGTCATCTGCAGCGTGAAGCTGCATCTGCAGCGTGAAGCTGCGCGGATTGCCGGGCGAGCCCTCCAGACGCCAGAAGCAAAGCAAAACAGCTGAGGCTGTTGCTGTGGAGGCGCAGCGGACGAGTGCCAGGGCCCGGCTGGGCGAGTGTGGCCTAGAGACTGTGGCGTCGTTGGTGCGGGGACGATGCCACTGCACAGGACAGAAGGGTCGACGAGCGGAGACGCACTCCGCTTCATCCCGCGGCAGCCAGAAACAGAATTAGAGGCTGTACGAAGCGCTGCTCGGTAAGGAGTCGAGCGGGTGGCACCGGGTTTCTGGAGCGGCTTGGGCTTGGGCCTACTCGGACAACCAGTGGGGGAGGCACGAGCGGGGCTCGAGTTGGTACATGGGAAGGTCAGAAGGGAGCTGTGACCTGCACCACCCACCTGCTGTCAGTGGGGGCAGGGGCACGCTGCTTCAGGAAATTGATTGAGGCCCGCCCGAGCTGCCCATCGGCCAAATATTGCAGACTGCTGGGACTGAGGACCGGGACAACGTGGATAAGGGAGCACGATGGTCAGAGAGTCATGAGACTGTGTGTGGTGAAGGTGGATAGGATCAGAAATATTGTGGCTAGACACTATGGATGCCAGACTTCACGAGTCACATCGTGCAGCATGTATACATGGGAACTTTGGCCTAGGCATATGTGTGTTAAATACATCGGAGCATTGTGCGGATGCTGGGACAGACCGGCAGTCCGGAAGCAGGGTCTGCAATTGCTAATGGGTCTTGCCATTGATCAAGGAGCTGACACGGCAGTATGGCCTGCGGGAGAAGTACGCACTTGAGTGTCTGAGCGCACAGGTGCTGTAGACATGCTGCGGCACCACCGAGACCCGGGACTGGAGTGGTCAGCACTGGAGAGTGAGAAAGGGAACATATCAGCGAGTGAGGGGGCCTCACCTCAAGACAGCGACTCGAAAAGAGAGGGCCAGTAGCGCACTGATGGGACAGCTGTATCTCGGGGCGTAGCCGGGGCCTAGAGCGGTGCATGTTTGTGCCCACACGGAGGCAGATAAACACAGGCGGCAGTGGAGGAGAGCAAAAGAAGGAAGACTCTCGGTGGTGGTCATCACTGTGAGGGATAATCGTTATACCACATGCCCGCTCTGGGAGTGGAACTGACAGTCAAGTTCCTGGTGTACCGGAGAAGGGGATGACTGTTTACTCACCAATACGAAGGGAGAGCACTGGGCCATTGAGAATAAGTTGCTGGATTGGGGTCAGAAGGAAGTTACACGGCAGGCCCAGCATACACATTTGCTGATCACCTCAAAGAAGGATTGATAGTGGGCTCACTGCACCGCTGCCACTGGGTGGCGTGCCATAGCGAGCTGTGTAGCCTGTTGAGTAATTGGCTCTGCCCTACTGGAGCTTCGAGACAACTGGTGTGTGCTGGAGGGCCAGACTAGACAGATGGGCTGCACCAGGGGAGACGGATCGAGGGCCTCCTCGCAGCTTACTTGCCCTGCAGACATGGATCAAACACAATCACTAACAGAGCAGGACTTTCCGAATGATAAATTGGATGCTATCCTGGCTGAAATAGAGCGATCCAGGAAGTCGATGGAATCCAAAATAGACAAAGTAGCGCTTGATCTTACACTGCTGCATGCGGATCACCGGAAACTGAAGGACAGAGTTGCCACAATGGAACAGGATGTCACGGAACTGAAGCCTGCCACTGACTCCCTGGAAAAACAGCAAAATGCGCACAAGGCCAGAATACGACAATTGGAAGAGCGAGTGGAAGATACAGAGGGCCATTCCAGGAGGAATAATGTTCGCCTGATTGGGCTGCCTGAGGGCGCAGAAGGTCAAGACGCTGTGTATTTTCTTAAGCAATGGCTGAAGGATATACTGGTCTCTTCTTCCTTCTGTCCCTTCTTCACTATGGAATGCACGCATCGCATCCCGGGCAGAAGACCGGCGCCAGGCACTGGGGCGCGCACACTCATTTTTAGACTATTGCATTTCAAGGACAGAGATATGATCCTGCCGGAGTCCAGGAAGATGCCGGAGATCAAATTTGATAATGCGAAGGTCCTCTTATTCCCAGATTACACGATAAGGTTTCAACGCCAAAGGAGATCTTTTCTACATGTTAAACAGAAATCTAGGCAACTAGACATTACATATTCATTGTTCTACCCAGCAAGGCTCCGAGTGGTCTCTGAAGGGAAGACAAGATTCTTTGACACACCTCAGGACACATGGGACTGGCTGGAAGCCACAGGTCTTTTCTCGGGGCCCAGGCCTACGGTAGTCCCAGGTACCAGGAATAGAGAAACTAGCGGAATTAGGAGAAGTCGTCGAAGGCCCAGGAAACAGAACCAGGTCCTGTTAGTGGCACCGGACCATGCGCAAGTCAGACAGGAACAGCAGGCAGCGGTCGAAGTAGAAGAGAGGATAGCCGAAGCTGCAGAGTCAAGCGGCAGAGAGGGAACTCCGATCCACCTCTCGGAAGATGAAGGTTTACTATCAGTTGTCGTATCGCTGTGGATGCCTGATGTTATTCCGCAGACTTCTGATGGTATCGTATAACAGCTAAAGTCGCGATGATAACATCATGAACTGTCTGAAAAACTGTATCCCACTGACATTTGGCATTCACCCTTGTATGGTTTAATACATTGGGGGGTCAGCATAACTGGAGAGATACTTGGGAATCAACATGGTGCTGGTGGGCTGCTCTAGCGGAATACATTATTAGTAGCTGTGACAAGTGACATTGGGGGATCTTAAAACAGTAGCATGTCCTATGTGGCCTTACACCCCCTCACACTTTCCTTTATAAAGGGAACCAGTTACACTGACAGTTAATTCTTTGTCAGGGTTTGGACAGTACCTCTACCTCCTGGGGGACCGCTCTAGTGATGTTTCTTTGTTGCCGAAATGGCTTATTCACCTTTCTTTTAGTTGTATTAGTTTCTTGGGGAGGGTTGGGCGGTGATTCTGTAGTCTGCCAACTGACACATGCATCTTCACGCATGGGTCTGGTCACACTTCACACTCGATTAAAGTATTGTTATGGCTGACCTCACTATACTCACTTGGAATGTACGGGGTCTCCGCACACCATTTTGCAGGTACGAGGTCTATTCTTACCTTAAGCGACATAACATATGCATTGCCCTATTACAAGAGACACACTTAAACAGAGTCAAAATGGTCTGGCTACAAAGAAAATGGAGGGGTAAGGTGTATGCCACGGACTATTCAATGTTTGCACCAGGGGCCCTGATCTGGATATGCCCAGGCACACCCTTTGCGGCAGAGGAGGTCCTTGTTGACAGGGATGGTAGATATGTATGCCATAAATAATACAGACTTGCGCAGCATGCAGTGATATAATGCTAGCACGGACATATCCAACATTGCCAAACTGGATTTATTGTGGCAGGCATGGATTGCTTTCTTTTATCTTAACCTACCCTGATATCCCACTCCTTTTTCTTTTTTCCTTTATGGTTTGTTGTTAAATGTTTTATGGTTATACATAAAGTAGTTTGATCACCAACCCTGTTGCAACGGCAGGGCTAACTGAAGCTATTGGAGAATTTGTATGTGGAACAAATTTGTTTGTGATAAAGGCACCTGTAAGTTACTCATTGATTGTAACAGTAGTAGGTATTAATTGATATGATATATCTCTGCTGTATTAGCCATAAGTCATTTTGCTACATGAACGTGGACAGGTTAGCCACCATTGGTCTGCACATGGGTACACTGCTTGAAAATATTTTGATTTCTGTAAATGTTTACTGGTCCCACACATTTTACAGGTGGTTGTATTATGTATCATATATGCCAAAATTCAATAAACAGATCAAACAAAAAATCAGTGAAATCCACAGTTTCTGTATTGAGCAGGTGAATACCAAACAGAGACTGTCCATCCACATAGACTCCCAGTCAACAGCAATGCACTTGAGAGTGATATAAGCGAAGCGGCACATGGATTGCCAAGAGATGTGGCTGACTCTCCATTACCTATGATGGCAGTTTGCCTGAGTAGAACCAACACTGTGAGAGATGCAGGACCTCCTTGAATGTGGAGTGAGACGCAATCCATAACTAATATCATAATAACCTAAGTTCATGTATATGTCTATCACCAAGTAAAGGCATTTAAATGGCTATGTTTAATTCCTGACTCATGGATGCCTGGACATTTTACTCGCACAAGGGGGGTACTAACCCTATCTCACTTGCTGCAATGGAAGACATTGATAGTAATATAGGTTAAGGTTACTGATGACATGATCATATGTTTTAGCTGGGCAACAGAAGACATTTTAATTAACTTAATTCACTAATTGAAAATACTGTGTCTTTCTCATCCAGACTGGGCTTTGGAGTCCGGCCCTGTGGTATCTCAGAGCATGCCATTTCTTGATGCATGGTGTGTCATAGAATGGTGGATCAATTAAATGTTCGAGTTAAAATAAGAAAAGGTAAATGTGAGCAGACAGAGTTGGTAGGAGTTGCAGACATAAGACCTGTTTTTCTGATATTGTTGCAACTGACTTCACATGCAGCAACATTAGTAGGGTTTTAGCTCCCTTCATTGCGATAATATTACAGGGCGCAACAACTCTCACAAATGGCCTACCATTTAAATATACATAAAGAGGCACATATGTGGGACAGTACTGAGCATAACCTCTTTCACAGAGCACAGGGATTATCCGTCTTGTATTTGATCCAAACGCCTGGACTGACCCCGATAATCCGATGTTGGTTGAATTGAATAGACTTCAGTTCATGAATAACTCATCCTAAAGGCCCAATTTGGTACAGCTTGGACCAGACCATCGATAAGGCCCTCATTATATGGCCTGAATAGAAAATGAAAGGAATCTCTGAGATGAATCACCTATTGACGGATGGATGAATCGAATCTTTCACAAACTTTCTGAGGAATTCCATCTTTTACAATTGCAACATTGTCTGTAGACTAACCACAGATTCACTAAATGGGCCCGTAATCCCTCCTCACTCCGCACTGTGTAAAGAGAGTGATTACTAGAAACTGTTGTCAGGAATCTATGACCTTTTGATAAATAAGCATTTTTTTCTGAGGCACTGGAACAACTACTTAGCCTAAGGTGACAGCAACATTCACAACTGCAATACTCACAATCTGATTGGGCTCACCTCATGACCGAGCATGATAAATGTTTGTGGGAAATTATGAAGTTCAGTTACTTCAAAATCCTTCAGGGTTGGTCCCAGTCCCCAGACTACATTTACAGAGCTGTACTAGCATGTAACCTGGATTGCTAGAGATGTAAACAATAGAGCGGCGATATTATGCTTAGTCTTCGGTCCTGCCTTATGATACTGGTCACAAATATGGCAAGACATCCAGGAAACACAAGACTTTACTTTTACACCATCTGCACCTCTCTACATGACACTCAGGATTAGGCCTGGGTGTAAATTTCCACGCCGCTTGCGGAGTTCAGCAACTCGCGCTCCATGGAGAACGGGGAGTTACCAATAAACTGCGCACTCTGCAACAGAGTGGAATTTTCTTCATACAAATACTGACTGCGATCAAGCGCGATCACGTCTGCAACCTGTAGTGCACCAGGAGGCCCCTTTGAAGAGTGGTTGAGAGGCGGCGGGGCCTCAGACGACATTTTAGCAATCCAGCTGTGAGGGACTTACTTGTGGCAATAATAGGGCCCCCAACAGACCTCAGCAGCCAAGGGGGCTTTGTTAGGGGTGGCTGAGCAATAAATATATATATAGTGTTTTTTTGACTTGCTTATATCTTTGGTACCGGTTCAGGAAAATTCATGAAATTTTCCCAAAAAAGTGCACCAGTGATTCTATGGAGCATAGGAAGTTCAGGCCAAGCCATCAAGCGGGGGCCAAGAAAAAGGGTGTGTGAAAAAAGTGTGTTTCCCATGTTAATTCCCATAGGGATTTTAGACATGACTACAGCCCGAACCGCTGGACGGAATTACACCAAATTTGGCAAAAAACTAGCTGTTGGTCCAAAAAGAGTGCTTTTTGTTATTTAGTGTGAATCCGTTCAGTAGGTTTAGACTCATTAAAAAGAAATCTAAAGTTGTATATCTAGGGACGCGGATTCCTTATGACGCCTACGCATAGCTGCGCAAACTCATGCACCAGGAGGAGTGCTGTGATTAGCTGGCTTCTACCTGTGTAGAAAGTGGTGGACGCCATTTTATGAAGGACACGGTCCTCGGGAATGGTAAAAATGGTTTTGAAAGTTTATAGGAGGTCAGGGTATCCTGACCCCATGAGTTCATTGCAAGGGTTTCTGATGGACCGCTCATGAGTTTAAAAATACTGCAAACTGTTTTTTTTCCATGCGACTAGAGTCTCGAACCCGTTGTGATGCTAAGTGCAGCCCCCCATGTAACGTTGAGGCGGAGTTGCAAACCTTGCCGAAATTCTTTAAAAAATATATATATTCACACACTCACTCGCACAAATGGATGCACTCACATGGCCCACTCATGTTCTATTGCACACACTCACAGACCCACACAGACACTCACGCACTAACTCACACACATAAGAAGCTGGCTCTCTGAATGGTGTACTAAAATGAAATACACTGTGCAGAGAGTCCAGTAGATCCCTTATTGGTGTAAAGAGGTAAAAGTAGATTATACTAATGCTCTATTTCTGGTAGTGTGGGCGACCCATTAGGCTTATCAGAGGTTAGTGCTAAGCATTTGTTGTACACACAGAAGCAATAAATGAGATACACACTCAAGAATAATTCTGAGAACAATTTATAAAAATATCATTGATTTTATATACCTTTTCAGACCAAGAACTTCATTCTAAGGTAAGTACTTTTTAAGTTATGAATTTTTAAAGTTTGCAATTACACACAATAGAAGTTAATAAGCGAAAAGAGAAAAAAGCATATAAAATCACACAGTGGGTTCTCAAGGTTCACCTTCTGGATTCGGGTAAGTAGCAAGGTCAGGTCCAATGTTCTAGCAGCAGACGTCCGGGAGCATCCTGGATTCGGCCAGGAGCAGGGTGCTGAGGTCGTTGGTAGCAGGCTCTATGAAGCAGGGGGCCATCTGAAAACACACTGCACAGCTGGACCTAAAGGTAAGTCTGGGGGGTCCCATTCGATGAAGCAGGTCACAAGCAACTCAGGTCCATGGGAGCACTGCTGGTTTGTCATTACCCAGGCCGGGTGGGCTGGGCCCAGAGCAGATGGTGCAGCCAAGAGTTGTGCATCGGGATTGTCCTCTGGCTTATGGGGAGGCAGGTTGCAGAGGTGATTCCGGGACAACTGGGCCACTCACAGAGCAGGTCTCAGGGTCTCAAAGTTCTTCGAAGGGTGTCTGCGTCCTGTGTTATTGGAGTCCAGAATTCACTCTTTCTTCTCGGTCTTCGGTGTAGGGGTCCGGTACCCCGAGCATTGGCACATCACGGCTCTGGTAGATCCTTGTTTCCTCTCAGTTGGTGGGGGACTGATCTGACTCTTTGGAGTTGATGTACCTCTTCTTGCTTGGGTGCTGCGTCGGAGTCGCAAGTGAGCAGCAGATCAGTGAATCGGATTTCATGTTTAGTTGCCTGCATCTGCAGGGGAGTAGCTCCTCTACTCCAAGAGAGGTTCTCAGCAATTTTTTGATGGCTGGAGGTGCTCGGAGGTTCTTGTAGGCCTCACAGTTGCAGGAAAAAACAGCAGGTCAGGATGGTTGAGCCCTAGAAGCATCTGGCAGGGGTTGGTGCCAATGTTATGCAGCAGGTTGTCGGTTTTTGGGTCAGCAGCCCTTCTTTGGCCGTTGCTCTTCTTAGGTCATATAGAAAGATATGGTAACCAGGTATAAAGCAAAGTGTGGGTGCACTGCAATCTTATTTAAGGGGAAGTAAGTAGCAAAAACAGAGTATAAAGGGTGCTCCTACAACAAGGATTGGATACCACACACAATCCTGCAATGCCCTCCAAAAGAAGAGCAAAAATAAGAATATACAAATCCGAGTACTCAAATGTTTAAGGAATAATCATGTATACAATAATGTCATAGTAATAGTCCACTTTAATCCAGATTTTCAGTTCTGGCCCAAAGGGTATAGTCCAAGTCTTCACATTAGGCTTGTAGTAGATATCATTGCCAGTTGTATTCTGAAGAAAAGCAATCCAATTCAATTGTTCCAAGCGAAGAACAGTATAATCAGCTTTAAGACAACAAGCCAACACGTGTTTCGTCGATGGGTCACTAACACCTCGACTTCTGCAAGGCTGGTCTAACGGTGTATGGGAATCCATCCACATGATCAGTATCAGATATGTGGAGCACTATAATGCTAAAATCCAATAGAAATCGAAATCACCAGAGTCATTTTTCCAAGAGCAAGCGCGCCTCCTAGGAGGGTACACCTCGTATTCAAGTAGCGTGGACCTTTTCTTCAGAATACAACTGGCAATGATATCTACTACAAGCCTAATGTGAAGACTATTCTTAGGTCAGATGAAACTAAGTTGCAAGGTCCAGGGATGTCCCTTAAATACAAATTTAAGGGTATTAAAGGGAGAGATATGTAGTAGCCAATGGTCTACCTACCTTTAGGATGTCTACACCCTCTAAGTGACCACTTCCTGTGGGAGGGGATACTCCCTAGCCATGATAGGTTAATTCCTGCCATCCCAAGATGTGAAAATTAGAAAAGTGTCCACATTACCTGCCCCACCTAAGGGGTGGTGCTGGCTGAATGTGGGCACACCTAATTTAAATAATTTACCAGCCTGTCCTCCCACCAAATGTGGAGCAGGAAAGGGGGGTTGGCATCCTCCACTATCTGGAGATGCCTGGGTTTCATTTCAAAGGCAGCACCGCCTTTGAAGCTTCCCACTCAGGATGCCATCCTGGCCTGGAGGAGGTGTGAGGCACCTCCACCCAGAGCAGGCTTTGTTCCTGGCCTCTGAGAGCGCAGGCTCTCACCTCAAGAGATCAGAACCATGCATGGTGGTGGCTGGCTGGCTAAGACTAATCAGAGACTTGGTGGGTTTTCAGGGGACCCTCTAAAAAGGTCTCCTGAGTACATTTATTAATAAATCCATCACTTGCATCAGTGAGGATTTATTAGGATGAGTTGTTTGGTACCAAACATCTTAGGGTACAGTGAAGCCATCATGGAGCAAGGAAACTCGTAATGACAAGTATCCAGCCCATGTACTCTCTATAGCTTCCCTGTGCAATTACAGGATCTAAGAATTGACTTATATATTGTAGGGTCATACCTACTCATGCAGATATGTCCAAACATGGAATATAGTGCACCCTGCCTTTGGGCTGTAGGACCTGCAGTAGGGATGGCTTTCCTATACATCATGCAGTGTATGTGGGCTTGGCACACAGGGATGTGTACATTTTATGATTAGAGATTATCCTGCACTCAAAAGTAAAACTTGTAAACCTAGTAATCAAAGTGAGTGTGCTGCTTTGTGTCGGGGCCTACCCATCTCTGTTGATAAATTTCTGCCACCCTCGTTTACCTGAAGGTATCCTAGATACAAAGCGCACTACTAAAAAAGCCCATAGGCTGAAGTGTAATCCATACTTTTGCAATTACAATCAATAATGCACATAAAATGTATGTAGTTACCAAAAATGATTCTTTAACACATGAACATAGTGTTATACACTAAACAGTGTGTTGATGATCAAACAATATTACATCAAATTAGTTTGCATTTGAGTACATTCTCAGCACATAACACAGTGTGAAATCACGACTTGCGTGCAGATCCCACAGTGAGTTTTGTGCTGAGATACCTTTGGGTAAACTAGGAAGGCGGGTGCACAGGGATGTGTGCCATGTCTACTCTTCAGTTTTCTCTGCACCAAGACACACAGCCTGCAGTGGCAGTTTGCATGGTCTTGTTGAGGGGGTCTCTGGGGTGGCACAATTTGTGCTGCAGCACCAGATTACCATCTTCAGTACCCATGCTCTAGGTACCAAGGGTACAATTTACTACAGACTTACAGCGGTGGCTGAAGATGTGCTAATCATGGTACAGTTTTAGGAAAGTGATCTGGCACTGGGGACCTGGTCAGCAGGGACCCACCCAGTGCACTTACATTTCAAAATTATATCAGGCATCAGGCAAAAAGTAGGGGCTAACCATGTCAAAAGAGGTACTTTCCTACACACTCTCACCCAGACACTTACACAACCACTCACAGACCAACTCATCCACTTGCAAACCTATTTAGACACTCATGCACCCATGCACAGACCTACTCAGATACTCATGCACCGATGCACTCACCCACTCAGTCATGCACCCACTCACAGACCCACACAGACACTTATGCACCCATTCACGCACCCACTCAGACACTCCTGCATGCATTGACAGACCCACTCAGACACTCACACACTCACTCACAGACCCACTCATATTCACACATACCCACTCACAGACCTACCCACAGACCTACCCAGAGACTCACATACCCACTCACAGACCCATTCAGTGACTCAGGCATCCACTCACTTACCCACTCAGACACCCATGCACCCACTAACAGACACACTCAGACACTCATGCATGCACTCACATTCATGCACTCACACTCATGCTACTCAGACACTCACATCCACTTATAAACCCACTTAGACTCTCTTACACCCACTCACAGACCCACTGAG
Organism: Calotriton arnoldi; assembly: GCA_963921515.1. Taxonomy (NCBI): domain Eukaryota; kingdom Metazoa; phylum Chordata; class Amphibia; order Caudata; family Salamandridae; genus Calotriton; species Calotriton arnoldi. The sequence continues at coordinate 46,466 of CAWUFW010019249.1, read as the reverse complement.
ACACTCATGCACCCACTCACAGACCCACTGAGAGACTCATGCACCCACCCACAGTCCTACTCAGATACTCATGCACCCACTCAAAGACCCACTGAGACACTCATGCACCCATTTACAGACTGATGAACCCATTCACAAACCCAGAGACTCACACGCTCACTCACAGACTGATTCAGATACTCACACAACTGATCACAAACCCACTTAGACACTCATGCACCCACTCACTCACCCTGTCAGGCAGTCATGCACCCACTCACTCACCCACTCAGACATACATGCACCCACTAACAGACCCACTCGGATGCACATGCACCAACTCACAGGCCCACTCAGACACTGAAACATGCAGTAACCAACCCACTTAGAAACTCATGCACTCAGTCACAGAACCCCTCAGACACTTATGCACCCACACCTAAATCGTCTTAGACACTTACTCGCTGACTCCCAGACCCACTCAGGCTCTCACACACCCATTCACAGACCCACTCAGACACTGATGCACCCACTGACAGACCCACTCAGAGACTCATGCACCCACTGAGAGACCCACACAGACACCCACACATCCACTCAGAGACCCACTCAGACACTCATGCACCCACTCACAGACCCACTCAGATACTGATGCACTCACTTGCAACCCCACTCAGATCATCTTATACCAACTCACAGACCCACTCTGACACTCATGCCACCACTCACAAACCCTCTCAGTTACTAATGCATCCACTTACAGACCCCCTCAGACACTCACGCACCCACTAACAGACCCACTTAGACACTCAGGCACTCATTTATAGATCCATTCAGGCAGTCATGGACCCAATCACAGACCACACTCACAGACCCAGTCAGATACTCATGCACTCACAGACCCACTCATATTTTCATGCACCCACTCATAGACCTAGTCAGAGACACACAAACCAACTCACAGACTGACTCACACTCATACACCCACTTACTAACCCAGTGAGACACTCATGCAACCACTCACACACCCACTGAGACACTTATGCACCCACTCACAGACCCACTCAGAGACTTATGCACCTACTCACAAACCCACTAAGAGACTCATGTACACAGTCACACATCCACTGAGACACTAATACAGCCACTTACATACCCACTCACTTACACACCCACTCTCAGACCTGCTCAGACACTCACGCACCCACTGACAGACTCACTGAAACACTTATGTACCCACTCATAGAGCCTACTCAGACACTTATGACAATTATACACCCACTCCGAGACTCAAACACCTAGTCACAGTTCTACTCAGAGACTCATGTACCCACTGACACAGCCACTCAGACACTGACATGTTCAGTCTCAGATCTACTGAGATACTCATGCACTCACTAACACACCGACTCAAGTCAAAAGTAACTTCATTTGGGCCACTCGTTCCATAAAAGTTCACATAAGACATATATATATATATATCAAGCAACCGTGTTGTCTCCTCCGTCTTCGTAAAACAACCCACCACGGCCCCAGATGCTTTCAAACAGGTTTATTTGCCAATGCAACTCAACGCGTTTCGGACAACAAGTCTCCTTGAACACGAGATCCAGGAGACTTGTTCTCCGAAACGCGTTGAGTTGCATTGGCAAATAAACCTGCTTGAAAGCATTTGGGGCCGTGGTGTGTTACGAAGACGGAGGAGACGACACGATTGCTTGATTTGAGGGGTTCGCCACCCCACCACAGCCCACCGTCATTAAGCGGCATGGGTCCATCACGATTGGAAGGTACTGGGATATATATATATATATATACATACATAGATACATTTAATAAGATGAAATAAAACAGCAATAACATCGTAAAACAGATTCTGTACATAGCCATATTCCCCAGATAATATAAAAACAGCAGGATGCAAGCAGAACTAAAGAATCAATCAAGAGCCATTCTAACTTTACTGATGAAGAAGACACTTCTTTCTTAAGAACCACATGCCCCCTAAAAACTTGGCAACCGCACCAACAGATAAGGGACTCCAGTCAGATCTAAGAATACGCAAAAGCAATGGAGTGGCTGCGCATATCAAGCTGATTGCATACGTGTGTAAGCCAGAAACGACGGAGGTGTGCATAAGCCAGACATGCAAAGAAAACATGAGGAACTGCTTCCTCCAGATGGTTGCACCTGGGGTAAGGAGAGGGTGGTAGGACAGACCATTTAGAGGTAAAGTTCCTTAGTGAGATTACTACCACTCTAAACTGGAAATATAGCTTCCTGTCCATAGGCACTGTAATTAAGTCCCAGTAGGTCTTAAGACCGCAGGACAGCTTAAGATCAAGAAAGTCCTGGGATATAGTGGTACTGGCTGCTTCACGAGTGTCTGTGGCCATTGCACTGGGCCAGTACTTCTGCTTCAAGACAACTTTGAAAGGAAAATGGCCAGCAGCTGGAGCTTCCCTAAGTACCATAAATCCAAGAGAAAGGAGCTGCTCTTTAATTAGCTGTAACCAGGAAATTATCTGTAAACGGTCTGCAGCAGTAACATCCTGTAGGGCGGTTGCATAAAGAGATGTTCGGGCCTGGTCCAAATTCTCCTCCAGTATAGGAGGGTGCGCAACTTAGCTTTGGCTTTGATTCTTTTCACACCCAACTCCTGGAATAAAGGGAACAAGGGGGTGGTGGGGGCCAAGAGAGCAATTGCGACTATAAATTTGTTTTAAGACACAACCAAATTATCAACATTGGAAAAGCCCCAAACTTCCACCACATAAAGGGAAGAATCTAAGGCCTTTACTTCATATATCTGTAGGACGGGTGATATTGGTTTGGTATAGGAGCCACGGTGCACATTTAGGATAATTCCCACCAGCTGTCTATATATAAGGGTAGCCTTGGTGATATGAGGCTGCCCTCACATATCCAACGAGAAAGTTACACCTAAATATGCAAAGGAATCTACCCTCTCTAGTGGAAACCACCTAAAGAGAGACACCCTTTAAAACATTTATGAGGTTTAAAGTCCATTAGTTTTGTCTTTGACTTATTGATTTCCAAGCCCCAGTCTAGAAAAAGCTTATTGAAGTGAGCCAGAAGTTTCTGAAGACCACTCGGGTCTTGGAAATCAAAAGGGTATCATCAGCGAATAAGAGATTAGAGGATCGAGTGTTTGCAAGAGAGGGGGCATTGGCGTTGATCTGAAACAAGGATTGCGCCATACCATTAATGTACAGCAGGAACAGTGTCAGGGCCACTACACAGTCATGCCGAACAACTTTACAGAGTGGTACTTCCTTGGTCAGCTGATTGGGGGTACCCCAGCGGATTTGGGCATAGTTATCCTTGTGCAGGCGTACAACTAGAGATAATATGTCAGATGGCATACCACTTTCACTAAGGGTCTGTCAGAGATTCCGACAAGGGACTAAGTCAAAGGCGGATTTGAGATCAACAAAGGCAACGTAAAGGTTGCTCCTGCTGATCACTACCATCTTCCAATAGATGAGCAGGAAGTGACTAATGTAGAAATTTTCTGACGGAACCCCGCTTGGAATGTACTTATGATATTTGCTGTGAGGATCCACTCCCGAATCTTAGAAAGGAAGCAACAGCAAATTATTTTTTGGATGCAGTCAATTATGCTGATGGGTCTATAGTCGCCTGGTTGAACCCTATTGCCTTTTTTGTGAATTGGAAGGACCACAGCGCCTTTCTATGAGTCAGGTATGGGTGCACCCTCTGCCATAGCATTGGTGAGGTTAAGTACATATTTAGACCAGGCAGTGAATTCAGATTTGAATATATCAGCTGATATGCCTTCTGGACCATCTGCCCTGTCATTGGTGATGGCTTTGAAAGATTCTAAGATATCAGAGGTAACAAATATTGGGGGGGAAATGCTCGAGGAAAAGGTGACCAACCAGTCCTCCACGGGTGCATCCAATGGGGCATCTTGGTAAATGTTCTTAAAATAATCATACCAACTTAACGGGGAAACATAGTTTGCAAGTTCAAGAGAAGATGGATTATAACCACCCAGAAACAAGTGACCAGAGTTTGGCATAGTCCTTGGCCAAGCAGTCATCTTTAAGATCTGACCATCTCAGCTCCTCCCATGCTTTTTAGCAGTGGCTATGGCCACTTTATCACCTTTTCTTATGGAAGGAATATATGCCATGACATCGCTACAGCATGAGGGGGACCCCCCTCAATCTCTCTATTGGCAAATTGGAGATCCTGACTTATGGCCAAAAGAATGTCTAGCCTAGCTGCTACTTGCCACAATTTAAGGTGCCACATGTTGGCTGTAAGCTTGACGTCCCTAGTGAGAGAAGAGGCACGATGGGCAGAAGGATGACTCTCACAGATGGCTGACATAGAGAGAGAGTATTGTGGTCACTCTCCGTCTTGCCAATATTAGTCATATCATCAACCATTGAAAACAGCCTTAGATCAATGAGAATGTAGTCTATGTTGCTTGTGTGGTTCGGTTTATTAAACATATGGGTGCCTTGTGGATCTGATCTGGTTTGCCCATTAGTTGCCCTAAGCCTATGTTGGATGGTAAGCGATTTAGCTGGATAGCAGCCTTGGTCCACCTATTTATAGCCGGAACATCCAGGTGAGGAACAGCCCAAACTTCATCCTCTTGATGGGATATTTGGACACATCCCTATCTGAGGGCTTGAAGGTGGTATTGAAGTCTTCCGATATAATATGGAGATTTTGTAGTGGAGACCTGTCCAAATAATCCTAGAGGATTTGTACAGTATTAGAAGCCAGGCCGCCTGGCACCCCTGTGGCATAGATGTTAAGAATAGCAACCCTGAGACACACCCAATCAAAAAGTGACTTCTGCACTCACAGACCCACTGAGAGAGTTGTGAACACACTAGGACACTCACAAAGTCATTGCTGCATTCATAGAGTCAAACTGAGAGTTATACATTTTAAATGTGCTGTTGTGTATTGAATTTGTGTTTTTGCTTTGCGCATCCACTATGGAGTCGCGACTCCAGGAATTTTGTTTTGAAAAAAGGTTTTCAAATTAAAAATAATTTGTGTTTGGTAATAGAGTGGCTCTTACAAGAGTCTTTGGGTTTAGTGTGTGTAGATGATAAATACACATAAAAGACAATGCAGTCTTTCAAGTTGTTGAGGATTATTCTGTTGCCTTTCTCAGAGAAATGTACTCCATCACACCTATATATATGCTCCATGTCAAAGCGCAAGTTGTTGTTGTAAATTGAGCCCATGTTGGGGTCTCTGAGGAATGCAGAAACAGTTTTATTAACCTGTTTCCTGGCTTTGTCTATTTATGGACAAAATTTGTCTGACCATTTCCATTTCTGCTTTGGGAAATGTTAGAGTACACCAAGGCAGTATGAGGGAAAGGGCCATTAATTGGCCGAAAGTATCCTTCATTTCTATTTTCAATCATACCTCAGTAAGAGTGCCTAGGTGATTGCCACCACAGTGCAAAATTAGGAGGTCTGGATTTTGGCAATCTGCAATGCTTTCAACCAGAGGAAGCAATTGCTGCCACTTTAACCCTCTCTGGCCAATCCATGTAATGTCCACATTAGCCAAACTGAAGTCCCTGTCAATGCCGCTCTTTCTAGCACAATCTCTGGCCCAAAAAACATAGCTGTGACCACCAATCCACACTCTAACCATGGTGAAGGAAAGAGCAGTAGCATATAGCAGAAGGCTGCAGCTAAATGTGACAGTTGGGAGAATGTAAGGCATTTAAAATGGAGGAGTGGACCTGGCTTAAGAAAAGGACGTGTTCGATTGAGTGGTGTAAATAATTTGGTCGCTAAAAATATGTAGTTATTTAGTAGGTAAAAGTTTGTTGATCTGGGATTGGTTGTGAATAAATTTAGGAGAAGGTATGCTATTGGGGATATGCTTATATTTTCAAGCAGTCAACCGTATCTGCTATTGTTGAACTTGAAGCTGGTATGCTCCTGTTAGAAAGTGCTATGAACTTTTGACTTACTGGTGCAGTGGAGTGTTTCAAAGGAGGTTGCTATGGGAACTGAGGGAAAGCAGTGTGGGGGAAGGGTTCCAAATACACTGTACTTTGGAACTAGAAAACAGAGTAGTTTAGAGATAGTATATATTGTGAAACAGCAATTTTCTAATTCAGTAGCATGGTAAGATCTCAAATGTAGTTGAAAAATGATAGTGCTATTGTTCTAAATGCTTTAACAGACTCTCATATGGATTTGCGACTCCGTCATGAAGTTACACGGTGGGCATCGTGACAGAGTCACGAATCCATCCATAGACACTACCAGATTGGGCTTCTTATGAGGAGACTAATAAAGGGTTAAAAAAAAAGCTCAATGAAAACTGGAGTAAGAACAGGAAAGAATGAAGGGAACCTATTGATTTGATAACTACATCAGTATCACTGGAAAAAGAGAAGGACAAATTGCCATTTCTGGTTCTTTCTTACACAGAGTGGTACTTTTAATTTTTTGTGAGAAGAAATATATATATAGTGAGTTATAGGTGTCAGTTAAATGTAATAAAGTTTAAATATTAGTTACATATCTTGTAACATACCTTTAAATGGCATAAAATAATTGATTATATACAAAGAGAACTGCTTCTCGAACAAGTCAACCAGTTGAACAGTAAGTAATGTATACCTGTAAACAGTGTGACATATAGGGGTTTAGATAATGGAACTGCCACTAACAAATTCAGTTATGTAGTGAGTCATGTAGTTGGAATTAGGTGGCTTTAAACTTTGTAAGTGGTCAAGTAAATATTTTTCTGACCTACATATAGTTTTGTTACATTATCCATTTTGTTAATTTATTTTAGAGGCTGTAGTTCAATGGTGTACCTGTGGTAGGATCTGAAAATTATATACTAGTAGACGTATTCTATGTGTGAATGTATAACATGGAGAAGAAGGATTTGAAATATGTGTAAGGCATGTTACTGCAGAAGCAGTGTCTTCACTTTACACTGGTATGTTGAAGTGATATTTTGAGCGCTTTGCAAAGTCTTAGGCATTTGTTTATTTAATTATAAATCATCCCCAAAGTAAGCTGTAGGTATGTAATATGATAGGAAGGTATCTCTTTAAAGGAAAAACATGTATTTTGAGTTATTTTTTATTTAGAAACATAATTACAGACTTATATACCCAGTTATACATGTACTCATCTATTTATGAACTCACTGAGCTACCTATTTAGAAAACCACAGAGCCACTAATACACCCAGTGAGACAGAAACAGAGGCTCATAAACACTTATGCACACACACAAACAGCTCCTGTATCCAATAGTGTTGGATGAAATCGCAGTCACAGTTAAATACCCCAATACTCACTAACATAGCCAGTAAGCAATCCATGCAGCCCCCTTATACACACATGGAGAGAACCATGGAGTCACTAAGAGAGCCACACATATACCAACATACTTACTTAGATATCCAATGACACACCCACATAGGCACTGAGACACTCTTTCAGATATGTACAGAAGAACTGACACTAAAAAGTCACTCATGGACACAAGTACACCTTTAAACATGTCTTGGGCCTGCTACAGTAGACTCTGTATATGTAGTTTTCTTGTTCGGCTGACCTGACATTCAAAACACGTTGCTAAGCCTTAAAACCTCTTCTATTACATATATGTCACCCCTAAGGCAAGCTGCAGGTAGGCCATAGGGCAGGGAGCTATGAAAGATAAGACATGTTGTTACAAGTTTCTCTGACTCACATGTGTGCTTACAGACCCATATGTCCAGTTGTACCTCCTGTCTGCCACCCATACCGGAACTCACATACCAATGTATAAAGGGATATAGTCACTAATACACCCAGCCAGACAGTGACAGAGGCACTTGAACATTCACTCACACACATATACAGCTCTTATACCCCAATATTCAGTAAAACAGCAAGTAAGCAATCCATGCAGCACCTTACATACACATTTAGAGACCCTTAGAGACACTAAGACAGCCAGTCATATTTCAAGACAGTTACTTACATATCGAATGACACACTCATATAGGAACTGAGACACTCATTTACATATGCACTGAAGAACTGACACTAACAAGTCACCTATCCAGACAAGTAGCTCTTTAATCATGTCTCAGTCCTGCTACTGTAGATCCTGTGTGTACAGTTTTAGTGCTATGTCGAGTTGCAATTTAAAACCCTTTTGCAAGAATTAAACCCCCCTTCTACTGCATTTAACTGACCCTTAAGGTAGGTCATAGGTAGGCATAGGAGAGGGTTATATGTGCCTAAAAGGTAATACATATAGTTTCAGGTTTCATTGAGTTACATGCATACTTACAGTCACATATGCTCAGTTATACATCCAGTTTCTCTTTGAATCTGGAAGTCACATATGCATTTACAAAAGCGTAGAGACACTCACACATCCAGTCAGACAGTGACAGAGGCACTTAAACATTCACTCACACACTCACACAGTACTTATGTATGTAGTAGAACCAGAGCTAGTTGTACACACAGTTACATGCCTAAAAACTAACTAATACAGAGATTAGATTATCCATACTGCCACTTGCATACAGATTTACATACCCATTACTAAGAGAGCCACTCTTATACTGAAATACTTAGTTACACAAACTGTCACACACACAAACTGTCACACACACATACAGGGACTGATATACTCACTGAGATATGCACTGAAGTACTGGCACAACCGACCAAATCACCCATCCAGACAAGTAGCTGTATACACATGTATCGGGCATGCTATTGCAGAGTCTGTGTGTGCACTTTTACTGCCTTGTCAACTTGGCATTTAAAAGCGTTTGTGAGACCTTAAACTAGTCTTGTACTATATATAAGTAACAGACTTACAGTGGCTATTATACAGTGTTACAAGTATTTGTATAGGATATTAAATGGTTAAATTATTTAATTTTCTAATATATAATAAAAAGCTAAATATATATATTTTTTGTTTGCAGAGTTCTACGTATTCTTAAAAACAGATACTTAAAACACAAATAAGAAAGAAACAGAAGAAAGGATACTATCTTACAGAAAGAAAAGGGACAGAATGTGCTACAATATGGTTAAAGAGAAAAGCGTTACTGGTAAGAAAATTAAGAAGTTTCTTAAAATAGTATGTTGAAAACTACAAAGTGAGCAAAACCAAGTTAATAAAATGTAAAGTGTCAAATCAGCTAAGAAAGGAAAAAAAGTTAGTGACAGCAAAACTAATACATTATATAAGCAAAGAGATACTTTAACAAGGAGACAGAGGCAATTTTAAGAAATTAGAGTCAGAATGTTCCGTAGTAGGGTAACTCAGAATGAAACAGTATAAAAGAAGAAGAGAAGCATTGAAACAAAAGGAATATGTTGAGGCTGTAGTTCATAAGGCGTTTGCCCTGAAGATGAAGCTATTTATTTTGATTCTGAGGAGGATGAGAACACTGGATAAAACAGTGTTGTCTCTGAGGAGAAAAAGCCAAAAGGAAAGACTAGTGAATAGAAGTAATTTCTGTAAAATTTTCAGTAGTGAATGGAAGCATACTTCCACTACTGAGGCTCTCTTTAATGAAGAAAGCTACTTGCAAGAGAACACATTAGTGCATGCAGTTGAAACAACAGGTCGATGTTATGAGGTGAAGGATTGAACTTCCTTTCCAAAAGAGTATATGGTACTTAGGTATGTTGAAGAAGTGATAGCTGAAGAGGTACAGAGAAGGCGTAGAAAGGCCCCTATATATAAATGGAACAGTAGCAGTATTTGCAATGTTCAGCAGGAATTTATTGATATATTGAGAAGCTTCCTACATAACGTTTGCATGCAAAAGTGTGAAATAAAAGATAGGGATTTTGCAAGATTTAGATCCATGCAAAGTAAGAAAGCATATACATTTACAGGGACATTCACTAGCATGTCTATCAAATAAAGTGTGCCAAAGCAGCTTTTATCATTTCAGAATATTAGCTGTACACCACTCTTGTTAGAAATGGGGGTCTCTAGTTGGCAATGGCTGGCCACTGTCCAAGTAGGGACCCTTCTCTCCTCACAGAACCCCCTTAGCTCCTCTAGACTGTAGGTTAACAGATCATCTATATAAAAGGTAGGTCTCATCTCAGCAAGACCCATTGTAGCAATATCTGGCAATATCAATAATAAAACAAATAGGCTTGCCCGTTGTAACAATCACGGGCAATATCAAATAACAGATAGAAGAAAACTTCTCAAGAAAATGTATGCGGGTAAAAAAATCACCGGCAATATCAATAAAACATAGGCTTGCCCATTGTAACAATTACGGGCAATATCAATAAAAGATAGAAGAAAACTTCTCAAGAAAATGTATGCGGGTAAAAAAATCACCGGCAATATCAATTACAATATAGGATCCAACAATCCTCAAAAATGTATGCGGGTACTATCACCTGGCAATATCAATAAAACATAGGCTTGCCCATTGTAACAATCACGGGCAATATCAATAAAAGATAGAAGAAAACTTCCCAAAAAATGTAAGCGGGTGAAAAGTCACCGGCCATATCAATCACAATATAGGATCCTAAAAACTCTCAGAAATGTGCGTGGGTGAAAAATCACCAGCAATATCAATCACAATAGGGGATCAAAAATCTTTCAATAAATGGGCGCGGGTGAAAAATCACCGGCAATATCAATCACAATATAGGATCCCAAAACTCTCAGAAATGTGCGCGGGTGAAAAATCACCGGCAATATCAATTACAATAGGGGATCAAAACTTTCAATAAATGGGCGCGGGTGAAGAATCACCGGCAATATCAATCACAATATAGGATCCCAAAAACTCTCAGAAAATGTGCGCGGGTGAAAAATCACCGGCAATATCAATCACAATATAGGAGCAAAAAAAAATTCTCAAAAAATGTATGCAGTACGTTATGGTCTGCACTCACTAGTAGTGTACACTATAATTACTGTATGCGATCATTAATGCAAGTCCAGATCCTCACCGCTGACCACCAATGTTAGAAATGGGGGTCTCTAGTTGGCAATGGCTGGCCACTGTCCAAGTAGGGACCCTTCTTCCTAAGTCAGAGTAAGAGGGCTACCCTCCTTGATACCCCTGCTCAACCCTGTGGTAACGTAGCACAAGCAGGTAGGCTTATCTCAGAGGCAGGGTGTGAAGCATTTATGACCATACACAGTAACACAGTGAGGAACACTACAGAGGGACACCACACAAGTAGTTATAAAAAATAAGTATCTTTATATAAAGGCAGATTTATCACAAGACCAATAACTGTAAAAGCCACAATACTGTCAAAAATAGGATAGCTGTTGAAGGGCTGTCAAAGATAGTTCAAAGGTTGCAAGAATAAGGTTCAAATTCAAGGCAGGGGTCTCTGCGCCCCTTTCTCGTTCAGAGGTTGCAAAAATAAGGTTCAAATTCCAGGCAGTGGTCTCTGCGACCCTTTCTCTCATAAGACTGTCAAAAATAGGATGGCTGTTGAAGGACTGTCAAAAAATAGTTCAAAGGTTGCAAAAATAAGGTTCAAATTCAAAGCAGTGGTCTCTGCGACCCTTTCTCTCACAAAGTACCTGGGTTTAGTAGCAAAACCAACAAAATGTCGCAAAGAAGTGGTAGCGATGATTCTCGGCACGCGAGGCCGGCGATGCGTTGAAATCCTTGCCGCAAGGGAGGATGATGCGCCGATCTGCGTGATGCGTGCGGAGACACTGCGACCAACTTCTGCACGCTAGGCCGCCGATGCGATGACTTTCTTGCCGCGAGGGAGAAGTCGATGCGACGATCCTGTTGCGCTGTGCGATTGTGTTGCGATGCGAAGAGATGACGCTCCGCGAGGGAGCGACGAAATCCGGTGCGATGCGATGAAAATGGCGGAGGCACGGCGTCCGCAAAGCGATGTCTTGAAGCGATGATTTCTTTAGGGGTTGCGAGCGCTCGGCGACAGCAGCGCGATGATTTTTCCAGCACGTCTCAGCTGCAGCGGCTCGCAAAGGGGCGTTAGCGTCGATTTCTCACCCTCTTTTCTCTGATGCAAACTAGAGGCCCTGGAACTCACAGGAGCCTCATCAGCAGATAGCAGTCCTCGCAGGGAGGAAGCAGGAGGTTGGTGGTGGAGTCTGATGTGCCTGAGACTCCAGCAGGAGGCTAGCTCTTTTCCTAGCCCTTGGGTAATTGCTGTAACAAAAATAAAAGTTCTCTCAAAAGTCCTTTTCTCTCTTCTTCAAGGTCCAGTGGTCACTGCTGCAGGCCAGTGCAAGAAACAACACACAAGCACAGGGACAGTCACTTCCTGCAGATTCCTCCAGTGGCACGGACAGAGTTTCCTCTCCAGATCCAAAAGCAATACAAAATGTAGGGGCTTGAGCACAGATATTTATACCCCAAAAGCCTTTGATCTTTGAAGCTACCAGTCCCTGAACCTAGCCAGAACCAGTTCTGCTCAGGCCTGGAGCACTTTGTTTACCAGGCTGCATCCTTCCTTTCAGAAAGAGGGGGTCTGCTAGCAGACACACAGTGGGAGGTGGAGCCAGCATTCACTTTGCCAGGCACAGCCCTATTCAGATCAAAGAGCCACCCCTCCCCACACTCTAAATGCAGATCTCTCTATTCAACCCAGGTCTGACTCAGCCTGTCCTGCCCCTCTAAAACCAGACAGCCAATACACATAACGGCAGAGCACACTGGAAGGCTTAGGCAAGAAAATACCTACTTTCTAAAAGTGGTATTTTCAAACACAGAATATAAAAATAAACTTCACTAAAAGGTGTATTTTAATATTCTGAGCTCAGGCATACTAAATTCGTTTTTCTACCATGTTCCTGGGGTCAGTTAGGACTATAGCATGTAATAGTCAAACTGCCCATTCTAGCCTATGAGGAACAGGTAGCCTTACAGTAGTGAAAAACGAAATGGTGCATAATTCACTACCAGGACATGCTACACACACCAAGGCATGTCCTACCTTACACATACAATACACCCTACCCGAGGGGCGACTTACAGGATGCCAAGGGAAGGTTCAGGGGCTGGGAAGTGGGTGCACTTCACAGCCAAGATGGCAGTTCTGGACTGCACACAGACACTGCAGTGGCAGGTCTGAGACACACTTTAAAAGCTGCTTCTGTGGGTGGCGCAAACCAGCGCTGCATGCCCACCAGCAGCATTTGGTTTACCAGCCCTGGGCACACACAGGCCACACTACTAGGGACTAACAGGTAAACCAAATAAGCCAATAAGGGATATACCAATTCACATAGACATATTTACCAAGGGAGAGCATATGCACTTTAGCACTGAACAGCAGTGGTAAAGTGCCCAGAGTCATAAAACCAACAGAAACAGGTCAGCAAAAATACAGGAGGCAGGCAAAAGTTTAGGGGTGACCCTGCAAAAAGGGCCATTTCCAACAACTCTAAAATACAAAATTTATTTAGGAGGCTTTACTATGTGAAAACTCCTGCCCTGTGCTGAGGAAACATGAGTAGAACTCTTTTGCATGAAAAGTATCAGAGGTAGAACATGTTTGTGAAGATGTTCAGTTTCATTTCTTTGGTCCTGTACAGGATTCTAGGGAAAATGAGGAGTTGATATCTGGAGGTGTAGAGGAACACAACACAAGTATTATTGTTGATAACTTTACAGACGAGATTAGGATTTTAGCACAGTTTTTTCCGAGAAACCAAACTTTGTTTGTAGTTGTTGTCGACGCACTCACTACAAAACGCAAACCCGTAATTTAGTTCTATTCTCAGAAACTGAACAGGAGAAAATGGAAAAGTGGCAAGAATTTGCTGTTTCTTCATTTGAAGAGGAACAGTTTGACTTGTCCACACAGCAGGCTATATGTAAGTACTGCTACAATAAGTTAGAGGAAAACAAGGTGCCAGCTAGAGCAGTACATAACAAGTTAGAATTAGTATCTATTCCAGAAGAACTATTAGATTTAAATGTTTATGAATCCATTCACATACAATGTGTACACCCATTTCAGGCTATAGCTCAGGGAAGCTGCACCAACTGACCTTCAGAAAGGCCTTAAAGGAAGAGTTGTCTACTTACCTTTATATTTTAAACAGAATATTGAAACTGTTGGTGTACACAGAGAGGATCATGAACCAGTTGTCATTCTAGTAAATGGTGTGCCTACGAAGAATAAAAAAATCTGGCAACAGTTAGTGGATGTTATTAAAGTTATAAAAACGATATTATGCCTGGTAAAAAAATAATGTTTATTATAAAAATGTTGATGTAGTTCAAGATGTGACATATGTAGAGGATGAAACATTACCATCAAGTTGGCAGATTGAAAATGTGGATCGATCCAGGTCAGAAGAGATTTAGGAGCACCACAGCATCAATCCTCTGCATTCTGAAGAAGTAATTGGTGATGCTATTGATCTCTTTAAGATGAAGCAAGCGAAAGGAGCTCCCATGAGTGTGTGGAAGAAATCTTTAGAAGTTCGCAGTTTTCCACAACTGTTTCTAACTAGAGAATGTGGCTGTTTTAATGACTCCTCTGTACAGATACCAGCAGCTGAATACTGGTCAACCAGATAATACTCAGAGGATTCAAGATTTTGACACTGTATTCCCTACATGTTCCGCTTCTGTTTGAGAGTGACTTGTTGACTCAACTAATCGAGGTGCTTCGACTAGAATTAGGAAAGTAAGGGCTGCTATTATGGAAATGGCTCGATTGCATGGTCTTAGAGACGTCTGGCGGTCACTGCATCCTTTACAACCTGGATATACCTACTATATCGCACCGCATCGGCAGTATTCAAGAATTGACATGTTCTTGGTTAATAGTACAATTCTGAGCTTCGCCAAGTGTGAAATATGTCCCAAGATAGTATCAGATCATAACCCCATATTGTTGTCACTTACGCTAGGTCCATGTAATAAACAAACACGCCAGCTCTCTTTTCCTCGCTATCTGCTGACGGATATGGAGTTTATAGCATTTATTAAGAATAACATTAGTAACTTTATACTAGATAATGAAGATTCTGCCCCTCTTTTTTCTGTCTGGGATTCACTTAAATCCTACATAAGAGGAATTACTCAATAATATGTTTTTAGGCAGAATGGCCACAAGAATTTGGCAACCAAGGCTATTAGAGATGCCATTCGGCAACTACAAATAACACACGCCGAAGAAATCAGACAAGGGCTCCCTCTACAAACGACATCATCAGCATATTCACATACATACTTACTTTTAATTGAGAAACGGGCTGCACTTGGGCGGTCTCTAAAGGACAAGATAGCGGCTAGCTACAATAAAAACCGGGCTCTTCAATATGAGTATGGAGAACAAGTAGGGAAAGTGCTTGCACATCAACTTTCTGATAAAGGGCGGAATGTGAAATAAAGGGTATTAAAGGTGATGGGGGCACACTTTACACACAGCCAGAGATGATAATAGAACAATTTCTCTGCTTTTATAAGAATCTGTATAGCAGCCCTAATGTGTTTGATGAAAGTAAATTTACTGAATACATAGAAAATTGTAATTTTCATAAATCTATCCAACGACTTGAAGTGGAACAGATACAGTCCCTTAATTTAGACATCACGTCTGAAGAAATAGCTGAAGCTATAGGGGCTCTTCCTTCCGGAAAAGCAGCAGGGGAGGACACTATACCGGTAGAATTCAATAAAATATTTAAGACAAGTCTGGTCCCCTTCATGAGAAAAATCATGGGTCATATTAGCGGCGTTAGCGGGATGGTGCCCAGATCGTGGGATATGACAAACATTGTCTTCTTTTTAAAAAAAGAATAAACCAAAGGCAGAGTGTGGGTCATACCGCCCGATCTCGCTTATAAATACGGACGCAAACATTTTTGCAAAGATACTGGCAATGCGCCTCGCACCTTTAATGACACAACTTGTCTCCAATCAACAACATGGCTTTATACCCGGTAGGGATACGACCACACACGTGAATACTACATTAGTTGCTTTTGATATTGCCTCTAAGTTAAAGCTGGACATGGGGATGGTCATGCTTGATGCAGAAAAAGCATTTGACTGCGTAACATGGGACTGTCTTTGGGCCATACTTATGGCGTGTAACATCCATGGCCGTTTTTATGAATGGGTCAGAGCTTTATATAAACGCCCGTGCGCTAAATTAATTTACTTGCATTTCCAGTCTACTCCTTTTATGATATTGAGGGGCATGCGGCAAGGCTGTCCTCTTTCTCCTTTACTTTTTGCCTTATACATAGAACCTTTTATAAGATCCCTGCTTGCTAACTTATCCATTTCGCCAGTCCCCTTAGGATCTGACAAATTAAAAATAATGGCTTATGCGGACGATATAGCTGTTTTTTCCACGGATCCAATTAAGGCTATAGAGGCAATTCAAATTGAGGCCAGAACATTTGGGAAATTTTCCGGTTATAAACTCAACGTAAATAAGACACAGACCCTTCTCAATTATCAAACTAACAGAGATAATAAATTTTATAAAGAAGGAGCACCAATATCAAAACAATCAATTATTGTAGTCCTTGTAATGATTAATCTTTAGGCAGTTGATTCAATTAAGAATTCTTCTTCTTTATTGAAAATGTCACAAAAGTTCATTTCAAACACGTTAGATTTTCATTCCCAAATTCTGTTTATAACTCCATCATTAACATCAAAACTTCAATTTCTGAATCAGCTAACGCGTTTCGTCCTATTTAGGACATCATCAGGGCTGAAATAATGAAACAAAAAAATATAATAAAAAATAAGTCAAAAAATACTATTTACAATATTACTTCATACTACCACGGAAAATTACGTAACATCTTTTCTTTAACTTAATTAAACAACATCTCCTGCCTATATCCATTCTACACTGTTCACAATCATCAAGATGGATGAAAAATACCAATTATCCACATTAATTATTCACACATAAGAAAATCTTATAAGACCTGCGTTAAAAACATTTAATAGTAACATATAATTCGTGATCATTTCTAAACATGTAACTGTATGATATGTACATATCTAATATTATCCTAATTCTGTTGCCCTCCTAATGGGAGTACCCAGAGTACCTAATGAAACGTAAACCATTTAAAGACATCTGGTCCAAACCAGTGTGCCAATGTGCCAATAACCATAATAAAATGTCACTCACCAAAATTAGAAATTCATAGCGATTTATTTGATGTTCAGTTCACTATTTTATTAACTTCAAGAAAATTATTCTGAAAAGACCGAAGAAAGCCACATCACTACCAATAAAATCCACTACACACTTGTATCTCTAGAGTCTTATCGCAAAAGAAACATCACTCACCAATCTCCAATTACAAACTTTGCATCCTCAAGTCCTCCGTTTCAATTCTAAACTGCAATAATAAAAGAATGTGCAAAATTACTTCTCAAAAAAACCTTCTATAAGTTATCCTAACGGTATGCAAACCATTCCCTTCATGACACTCACCTACATCGAGTCTATTCCATGTGTTACTGCTCAGCGCGGCCCGATAAATCCCGCTGGTGTTTGCTGCCGTGTAGACCCATTCTTTTTAAATTGTTCATCAACCTATCACGGACTTGCCATTATTTAATGCTCCAACCAATGAAGAGTCAGAATTTCAAGCCTACCTATTTAAAATTTCTAGTCCCCTCCGTGGTCCGCTATGCCTATTCAACCAATCACGAATTCCGCTTCAGGAAACACTCCACCATTCCTTTTAAATTGTTCATCAACCTATCACGGACTTGCCATTATTTAATGCTCTAACCAATGAAGAGTCAGAATTTCAAGCCTACCTATTTAAAAATATTCTAGTCCCCTCCGTGGTCCGCTATGCCTTTCAACCAATCACAAAAGTTAATTGTGAATTACGCTTCAGGAAACACTCCACCAATGGCCACCTGCCTATTAATGTTACTCGTTTCCTCTCTGGTCCGCTGTACCTATTCGTCCAATTGCGAAGGTCCAATACAAAAAACACGCTTCAATAGCGACCAGCCCCCACGTATAACAAAACATAATAATTTCTAACATCCCTAATGAGTTCCGAAATGTTAAAACGAAACTAAGCAGGACATCCGTCACCGTTCCTTTTTACCTAGAAAGAAATAACATCAAAGGCTACTACATTACGCATGTGCCCTCTACGGTCCACTTTCATTGTCAAGATTTCGAAGTGGGCAGACAACCATCAATTTCCTGCTCCATACGCCCGACACCGAGGGCTACTCCGTTACGCATGTTCCCTCTACGGTCTGCTCATTATTTACATCCAATAGCGAAAGACATTCTCAAAATGCACTGCAATGAGTCATTGAATAGATTTTTTTATAAAACCCGATACTGTGTGATACACTTGAACATATTATGAATTAACGACAATACTACTTGCCTGAATATCTAATATTTCGAAATTTAGTCACTTTTAAGGTGTCTGTTTCCAGACAAGATTCTTAAATAAAAAATATCATATTAGAACAACTGGACCTCCATAACCCGAGGAGACGATCTGATTCAACCAAGAGTGGGAGAAATATATTCTATATCTACGTCATCCCAGCACCATGTACTGTACTACTTTTACAATCCTCTCATCCCTAGAACAATTATTATATCATAACTAGAATCGTTCCAACACCCAAGATTATTAACCCAGTGTGGCATCACATATAAATTATATTTTGCACATTTTATTACTATTTACAGAAAATAATGCAATTCATTGTCACTGTTCAATCCCTGTGATACTGTCCTGCATCTACTAATCCATTTAGCTTCTTGCTGCCTCAATGTACGTTCCCAATCACCACCCCTGACATGAGGTACAATTCTTTGTAAACCATGAAATTTAAAACCTGTTCTTAGTACATGATTATTCTGCATATGCTGATATAATGGCGAACTCTCATCTTTGTTGAGCACAGCTCTTCTGTGCTCCTGTATTCTAATTTTTAGAGTCCGCTTCGTACTTCCTATATAGATTTTGGAAAATTCACAAATGAGTGCATATACTACTCCTATGCTGTTACAATTAATAAACTCCTTGATTTTTTAAGAAAAAAAATAATTTCTTTATGTTTGAAGGAGATTGGTTCCAACAAATAAGAGGAACGGCGATGGGTTCCAGGTTTTCTCCCTCTTACGCCAACTTATTTATGGGTTGGTTTGAGAGGGAGCATGCCTGGAGCAGAGGAGCTGCAGGATGGATGGATCAGATTTTGTTTTGGGGTCGTTTTATTGACGATGTTCTGGTGATCTGGAAAGGTTCGGATGTAGAGTTGCAAGATTACCACCAGTTTCTCAATAATAATGATTTTAATGTTACTTTGACGATGAATCATCATAAAACTAGGATAGATTTTTTGGATGTTGAATTATTTGTTGTTGAAAACCAAATACATAGTAAATTATTTCGTAAAAAGACTGCCACTAACTCCATATTAAGGGCGGACAGTTCCCATCCCGCTTCTGTAGTGAAAGGTATTCCTTATGGAGAAATGATTCGTATTCGGCGAAATTGCAGTAGAGAGGTTGACTTCAATTGTGAAATGGATGTACTAGTACATAGACTGAGTAGTAGAGGGTACTCTAGTGGAAGTTTGGCACAAGCCAGATCACGTATACAACAGGTTAAAAGAGAGTCTACGCTGGTTCAAAAGGAAAGACGTCGGGCACAAGATCAAGTGTCATTTATCACTTCCTTTAGTGTTCATCATAATCAGATTTTTAAAATTTTGAATAAAAATTGGAGTTTGTTAAAAGGAGTACCAGGTCTTGTAGGAGTCATTTCAGAAAAACCTAAAGTGGTATATAGGAGAGGTTCCACCATAGGGGAGATGATTACCAGGAATTATTTAGATCCATTGCGAACACAGGGGAGTAATTGGCTCTCAAGTCAACCAAAAGGGTTTTTACTTGTGGCAGTTGTAATGTTTGTGATATGGGCATAAATCGCATCAAGGAATTTAATTTCAATACTAAGAAAAAATACATTATCAAGGAGTTTATTAATTGTAACAGCATAGGAGTAGTATATGCACTCATTTGTGAATGTTCCAAAATCTATATAGGAAGTACGAAGCGGACTCTAAAAATTAGAATACAGGAGCACAGAAGAGCTGTGCTCAACAAAGATGAGAGTTCGCCATTATATCAGCATATGCAGAATAATCATGTACTAAGAACAGGTTTTAAATTTCATGGTTTACAAAGAATTGTACCTCATGTCAGGGGTGGTGATTGGGAACGTACATTGAGGCAGCAAGAAGCTAAATGGATTAGTAGATGCAGGACAGTATCACAGGGATTGAACAGTGACAATGAATTGCATTATTTTCTGTAAATAGTAATAAAATGTGCAAAATATAATTTATATGTGATGCCACACTGGGTTAATAATCTTGGGTGTTGGAACGATTCTAGTTATGATATAATAATTGTTCTAGGGATGAGAGGATTGTAAAAGTAGTACAGTACATGGTGCAGGGATGACGTAGATATAGAATATATTTCTCCCACTCTTGGTTGAATCAGATCGTCTCCTCGGGTTATGGAGGTCCAGTTGTTCTAATATGATATTTTTTATTTAAGAATCTTGTCTGGAAACAGACACCTTAAAAGTGACTAAATTTCGAAATATTAGATATTCAGGCAAGTAGTATTGTCGTTAATTCATAATATGTTCAAGTGTATCACACAGTATCGGGTTTTATAAAAAAATCTATTCAATGACTCATTGCAGTGCATTTTGAGAATGCCTTTCGCTATTGGATGTAAATAATGAGCAGACCGTAGAGGGAACATGCGTAACGGAGTAGCCCTCGGTGTCGGGCGTATGGAGCAGGAAATTGATGGTTGTCTGCCCACTTCGAAATCTTGACAATGAAAGTGGACCGTAGAGGGCACATGCGTAATGTAGTAGCCTTTGATGTTATTTCTTTCTAGGTAAAAAGGAACGGTGACGGATGTCCTGCTTAGTTTCGTTTTAACATTTCGGAACTCATTAGGGATGTTAGATAGTGAATTATTTTGTTTTGTTATACGTGGGGGCTGGTCGCTATTGAAGCGTGTTTTTTGTATTGGACCTTCGCAATTGGACGAATAGGTACAGCGGACCAGAGAGGAAACGAGTAACATTAATAGGCAGGTGGCCATTGGTGGAGTGTTTCCTGAAGCGTAGTTCACAATTAACTTTTGTGATTGGTTGAAAGGCATAGCGGACCACGGAGGGGAATAGAATATTTTTAAATAGGTAGGCTTGAAATTCTGACTCTTCATTGGTTAGAGCATTAAATAATGGCAAGTCCGTGATAGGTTGATGAACAATTTAAAAGGAATGGTGGAGTGTTTCCTGAAGCGGAATTCGTGATTGGTTGAATAGGCATAGCGGACCACGGAGGGGACTAGAAATTTTAAATAGGTAGGCTTGAAATTATGACTCTTCATTGGTTGGAGCATTAAATAATGGCAAGTCCGTGATAGGTTGATGAACAATTTAAAAAGAATGGGTCTACACGGCAGCAAACACCAGCGGGATTTATCGGGCCGTGCTGAGCAGTAACACATGGAATAGACTCGATGTAGGTGAGTGTCATGAAGGGAATGGTTTGCATACCGTTAGGATAACTTATAGAAGGTTTTTTTGAGAAGTAATTTTGCACATTCTTTTATTATTGCAGTTTAGAATTGAAACGGAGGACTTGAGGATGCAAAGTTTGTAATTGGAGATTGGTGAGTGATGTTTCTTTTGCGATAAGACTCTAGAGATACAAGTGTGTAGTGGATTTTATTGGTAGTGATGTGGCTTTCTTTCGGTCTTTTCAGAATAATTTTCTTGAAGTTAATAAAATAGTGAACTGAACATCAAATAAATCGCTATGAATTTCTAATTTTGGTGAGTGACATTTTATTATGGTTATTGGCACATTGGCACACTGGTTTGGACCAGATGTCTTTAAATGGTTTACGTTTCATTAGGTACTCTGGGTACTCCCATTAGGAGGGCAACAGAATTAGGATAATATTAGATATGTACATATCATACAGTTACATGTTTAGAAATGATCACTGAATTATATGTTACTATTAAATGTTTTTAACGCAGGTCTTATAAGATTTTCTTATGTGTGAATAATTAATGTGGATAATTGGTATTTTTCATCCATCTTGATGATTGTGAACAGTGTAGAATGGATATAGGCAGGAGATGTTGTTTAATTAAGTTAAAGAAAAGATGTTACGTAATTTTCCGTGGTAGTATGAAGTAATATTGTAAATAGTATTTTTTGACTTATTTTTTATTATATTTTTTGTTTCATTATTTCAGCCCTGATGATGTCCTAAATAGGACGAAACGCGTTGGCTGATTCAGAAATTGAAGTTTTGATGTTAATGATGGAGTTATAAACAGAATTTGGGAATGAAAATCTAACGTGTTTGCAATGAACTTTTGTGACATTTTCAATAAAGAAGAAGAATTCTTAATTGAATCAACTGCCTAAAGATTAATCATTACAAGGACTACAATAATTGATTGTTTTGATATTGGTGCTCCTTCTTTATAAAATGTATTATCTCTGTAAGGTTGGTTTTGATGCGGTGGACCATGAGGAGTGAGCACTAACATTCTTCAAATGTAATTTTATATATATTTTTTGAATCAACTAGTGCGCTGTGGTACTAAGCCCTCACCGCTGTGGCTGTATAAGGAGTATCAAACTAACAGCGAGGTAATTGGCGCTTTTTCAGTAGCAACCTATTTAGGCGTACGGATAACATCAGATCTGGGACAGATTATAAAGCTGAACTACGACTCTTTGTTAAAACTAATGATTTCGAAAATGAAGAACTGGCACAAACTGCCAATCAGTATTATTGGGCGCTGTAACATTATTAAAATGATTGTCCTACCTAAGTTTCTTTACTTATTTAGGGCAATACCATTACGAGTCCCGAACTACTTTTTCAAAAAACTTGAGGGTGCCATTAGTAGTTTCATATGGGGCTATAAGCAGTCACGGCACGCTATAAGATATTTAAAGCTTCCCTACAAATACGGAGGATTTCAACTACCTGATTTTAAATTTTATTTTTGGGCCTCTTTTGCAGGACGATTACGTGATCTTCTTTCCCCTAGTAGACAGCATTGCTGCTGTAGCCTTGCTGTTGGCAGGGACAGCAGAATGTTTTTATATAGGATTAACGATCCAAATTACTTAAAAGAGTACGGTTTAAGACCCTTAAGGATATAGTATATATTTGGTGTGAGATTACAGCTAAATGCTCTCTGCCCTTGGTGCATCTTAGTGTTCCTTTGTGGGGCAACCCAATGCTCCCGGAAATATTCCATGATACTCAAGCTAAACTTTGGGATAGATACGGTGTCAGCCAGCTTGGGCATCTATATAATATCAATGGGTTCCGTACGTTTGAAGATTTACAGACGAGGTCCGGCATCCCCAAGAGTATGTTTTATAAATACTTACAGATTAGAGACTGTCTATGGGGGGGCAGAGGTATAAGAAAACCCATGGGATCGGATATACTGACCTATATGCACTCAGATATAAAATTGACTATCAGCAAGACTTACCAGCTGCTTTCTCAATTTTGGGAGAACGATAGTCTAAAGCTAGCATCAAAATGGAGTGAACAATTGGGTCAGGATATTAGTCCTGGAGATATTGTAGATGCATTAGAGACACTAGATGAGGCAGTACATTCTACTAATTTAAAGTTGTAACAGTTTAAAACCATATGCATGCTATATTATACTCCAGAACAAATAGCTAGGTGGGCATTTGCTAATGGGACAAACATAAGTGATAAAGGTATATGCGCTAAATGTGGATTAGCTGCTGCAGATAGCCTATATATGTTTGTTACTTGTCCAGGTTTATCAGCTTTTTGGAAGGATGTTACACATATTATAGGAGATCGTTTAAAAATGGATATACAGCTAACGGAAACAGAGAGCATGCTTGGCTATAAGACAATGCCCGACTTTGGACTACGATCTTTTATTTCAGATATCATAGTAACAGCGTGACTATGTATTGCCCGTGCATGGGTTTCTAAAATTTCGCCTAGGGCTTTGGAATGGTGGGCAATGCTAAGGGAAATATTTGAAAGAGAAATGGCTATAGCCAAGAGTAGGGGTATCTGCTCTGGGAAGAAATTTTACCGGATCTGGGGGCCCATGTTAAATACAGAATAACAAAAAATGACAGGTATCGCTATGATACTTTAATCTATGTATTTCTTCATGTATCTCTTTTGATTTTCTTTATTCTTTAAAAAAAAAAAAAATTCCCTTGAATGTACACATTTTTGATACATGCTTTACATATTATTATTATTGCTGAATGGCTTCCATGTTTGCTCCTGGAGATAAATAAAAATAAAAAATAAAAAAAGTGACTTGTTGGGACTTTCATATGCTGTTAACCATATACTGAAGAGAGCAGTTAATCTTTAACATCTGTCTGGGAAGGAATTAATTGACAAAGTTCATGAGAAGCATGAAAACTTGGAGTACAACTTGATTAGTTTGATGGCATTCCAAAGTGGCACCAGTGAGTATTGGTATCACTGTCACTCCCAGACTCCACAAGGAAGTCCTTGATACAAACCTTAGTGCTGAGCAGACTGGACTATTGCAACGCTCTGCTGATTGCAGCCAATGAGTCCTCCCTGGATCGCCTACAAGTAGTGCAGAATACGGCGGCGCGTTTAACATTGAATGTCCCGTATAGAACTGCCTCACTCCTCCTTCTTCAGCAGCTCCATTGGTTACCCATACGCAAACAAATAAAATTCAAGGTTTGCTGTATGGCTCACAAAGCAGTGTGGGGTATAGGACCTATTTATCTGGCAGAGAAACTCAACCGTTACATTCCCAGCAGAGATCTCCGTTCGAGATCGAAATCCCTCCCTAAGATACCCAAAATTAAGAAGCTGAGGACAGGGGGAAAAGCTTTCTCTTATCTTCCCCTCTCTACTGGAATCAGCTGCCCATTTCATTGAGGCAATGCCCAGACCTTTTGCAGTTTAGAAAGGCTCTGAAAACTGCTTTGTTCTAGCTCTTGATCCTTGTGACAGCTTTCTTATTGTGGGCCCGCGAGCGCTGAGATACCCCTTTGGGGGTGATTCAAGCGCTATACAAATCCATAAAAATAAAAATAAAATGGGGAACTGAAATGTATGTTGAGAAATCTAGGTGCATCTACTTGGTTTCTGACACTCAGTTGTGCTGAGTATGCCTGGGATGATCTGCTTGAATTTTTTGAGAAGCAAACTCAAACATAAAGGAGACAAAGTAAAGACAGCAGGAGAACTTTGCTCCTTGGATCCTGCAAATGTTTGCAGATATTTTAATCACAGGTTTTAAGCCATGATGTCTTTCCTCTGCAACAAAAGGTCTCCTCCTCTTGGTGAAGTTACTGATTTCTTTTGGTGCAAAGAGTACCAAGCAGGAGGTGCTCCTCATATTCACATGCTGTTATGGATAAAAGATGTCCCGGAGTTTGGAAAAGACAGTGATGAGTCTGTCTGGTCTTTCATACAACAGTATGTGACATGCACCATCCCAAGAGACGGTGGTGAAAAGGGCTTAAGCTAACAAGTTATATGGTTTTAAACTCAAAGATGTGGGAAGTACTGCCATCTGAAATACAGATGCAAAGGAAAAGTTTACACAAGATGTCCATTTGTATTCCCGTGACCTGTGATTTCACAAGGAAGAGTGAACAGCTTTATGTCTGCAGTCAGACATACACTGACACGGAAATCATCAGAAAACACATATAACCTTAGAAGAACAGAGGCCTTGAAGTATATTAATGACTACAATCCTGTGATTCTGAAGATGGGGAATGCAAATATCAATCTACAATTTGTTGCAGACAACTCCATCGCTGTTGCTCGGTACACCACTTTGCACATTACAGAATCAGAGAAGACAGAGTTGAAGGAAATGTGAAAGGATATTTCTGCAGGAAAGAGTCTCTCTTAGAAATTGTACAGTTTCAGCTTATGCTTTGCCATAAAGAGATGGGCTCCTATGAATGCTGTGACTGGCTAAGCTCGGCCAGTTTATTCTCAAAGTCAAGGGGAATTGTTTGGGTAAGTCTAGGCCTAGCAAGTACATGAAATAGAGTGTTAAAGTCTTTCCCAGAAATTCAGTATCTAGCAGAGTTTGACCTGGAAAGTACAGACATTGTGAAGACAAATATGCTGGGCACGTACTATTCAAGAAGGAGTCCACAACTAGAAGACATGTACCTTTATGAACTACTTAACACTACACATACAAAAGGAATGTAACATAAAACCTAGAAGAAGGAAGTTGGATGTGCCAAACTGCAGACAGAAGAGAGTTTTTCTATTTGGCACTTCTGCAACGGTTCAAGCCTTGGCATGCTGAATCAGAACAACTTGGAGACTACAACTGCTACGAAGTCTCTTTCAATGCTGTAAAAGACAGCATTCAGGTCCAGTCTTTTCAAACTACTTGCAAATGTTAAAAGAAGTAATCAAACAGGAAGAAACCATTGCTGCTGAAGTAGCTAAGGAGAGTTCACAAAGCAGCCAAAGTTTTGCACCACTGAGTCAAGATCTACTTGGGCAACTAATTATTCAAAATGAAGCAACCATAGCCATGAGTGAGGTGGAGACTGCAATGCAACAAGCAAGAGAAGAGAGTGTTGTTTAGAACACTTCGTAGCACAACTGAATGACGAACATAAAGAAATTGATATCAAAGTAAAAGATAAAATAGAGCATGGATTTCTGCAGAAGAAGAAAGAATGTGAATGCTCTTCTTTAAAGCCTACTATGCATCAGCGGTCAAGCTGGCCCTAGGAAAAACTTTTTTTAATTAAAGTCCACTCCGCTTACCTACAGACGACTACAGATCAAAATTTATCATGCATAGTAACTGCAACAACTGGATTAGCTGTACACTACATTAAAGGAATTACTTTACACTGAATACTTAAGCTACCTGTTGAGCATGACAATAAACTGGAATACCAGAAGTTACCTGGTGAAGCTTGCCATGAGGTGACAAGAGTATTGATGAAACTGAAGCTTTTAATCATTGACGAGGAGAGCATGGTATCAAACTTGATGCTTGCCTTCCTGCACGTAAGAATGCAGCAGATTTTAAAGACAGAGTATGACATGCTGTTTGGAGGAGAACATTTAATTGTCTAAGGTGACCTACTGCAACTTACTCCCATGAAAGGACAGACTGTTTTCAAGGCACTTCTCGATAATGAAACAAGAAATTGGTTGGGAAGTATTGGCAGTGTAAATATTTGGTTAAACATTGAATACAAGGAACTAGTGAAGAATATGGGTCAAGCATCCAATATGGAATATGGCGATATGCTGAAGGACAGTAGAGTAGGAGTTCTGACAAAAGAGGGAAAACATGCTTTGGAAAGCCGACTTACGAAAAACTATTTTCATCTGACAGCACAGAAGCACAACTTATGTCCAATTTCATTGAAAAATACGTATCCATAGTCTGTTTAGTGCCTACACTTCAAGAGTGCTCCAACTTCAACAAACAATTACTGAAGCTGGAGAAGGAAGACATTTTGGAAATTACAGTTATAGATAAAATGAAATACTAGGGAGAAACAATAGTACTAACTGAGAATCTATTAGAAAGTAGGGACCCCCACTCTAGTCAGGGTAAGGGAGTCACACACCTAAGATAATCCCTTACACCCTCTTGGTAGCTTGGCAGAGAGCAGTCAGGCTTATCCCAGAGGCAACGTGTAAAGTATTTGCACATACACACAGTAACACAGAGAAAACACTACAAAAGGAGTACACGCCAGTTTAGAACAATAGCCAATATGAATCTGATTACAAGACCAAAACAACAAAAATCCATCATACACAAGTCAAGATATCACTTTTAAAAGATTAAATGCA
This sequence comes from Calotriton arnoldi, assembly GCA_963921515.1. Taxonomy (NCBI): domain Eukaryota; kingdom Metazoa; phylum Chordata; class Amphibia; order Caudata; family Salamandridae; genus Calotriton; species Calotriton arnoldi. The sequence goes on along the minus strand of CAWUFW010019249.1, from coordinate 18,526 downwards.
ATTGTAGTTCCTTGAAATCAATGAGGCACTTGACTAGGCCAAGGTACCCTTAGATGCATTGAAAATCAAAGACGATGGAAGGCGCAGGGGAGGTGAAGCTTCAGTTCTTTATTTGCCACAGAGCAGGTGATGCGTCATTTGTGGCCTGATTTGTCGGTTCCTTCCTGCGGTGCGGTGTCAATGACAAAAGCAATGCTCAGGGACGATGCATTGATGACACGTCGGAAGTCAAGTCGCGCTGCTTCGGTTTCACAGAGTCGAAGCAGGTGCTGCATCAGAGTCTTAGCGGTGCGTCACAGACTTCGGGGATACATTGCTCGAAACTGACGCAGCTGCAATTCCTCACAGGCGCTGTGACAGAAAGGTGGGGCCTGCATTGCAAGTCGTAGTCGTTGCATTGAGCGGGAACCATGCTTTGGTGCGGGCAGCTGCTATGCGTTGAGTTTTGCGATGATGCACCAATTCCGATTGATGCTATGAGCCTATGCATTGATTTTTTCTTCTTGCTGCACCAGAACTCACTTCCAACGGCCCAGAAACTGGATTTGGCACCACTTGGCAAGACAGGACTCTCAGCAAGAGCTCAGGTGCTGGTAGGTGAACTCTTTAATGTCCCTGAGATTTCGTGACAGGAGACAAACTCAACTCAAGCCCTAGGAGAACCTCAGAAAGCAGGATGTAGAAAGCAATTTCCAGTCCTTTCACTCCCAGGACAGAAGCAGCAGACCAGCACAGCAAAGCAAACAGCAGAGTGGCAGCTCCTCCTGACGGCATCCAGCTCTTCTTCCTGGCAGAATGTCCATAATCCAGTAGTGTTCTGAGTATATAGTTTCAGAGGTCTAGCACTTACACCCAGTTTTGCTGTTGGAGTAGGCAAACTTCAAAGGAAAGACTTTGTAGTGGACAGGACCCTGCCCTTCCTTGCCCTGGCTCCAGACACACTTCAGGTGGTGGAGACTTCTTTGTGCAAGGACAGACAAAGCCCTATTCAGGTGTCAGTGACAACTCCTCCCACCACTCTAGCTTAGGAAGGCTCATTAGCTTTGTGCTGGCCCATCAGGATATGCAAGGCACACCTCAACTCTCTTTGTGTGACTGTCTAAAGTGAATGCACAAGAACCCAACTGTCAGCCAACCCAGATGTGTATTCTACAGACAGGCAGAGGCACAGAATGGTAATGCAAGGAAATGCCCACTTTCTAAAAAGTGGCATTTTCAGACTTACAATTCAAAAACCATCTGCACCAAAAGATGTATTTTTAGATTGTGAGTCCAGAGACCCCAAACTCTAAATTTGTATCTGCTTCCAATGGGAAACTACACCTAAAAGACATTTCAATGCAATCTCCATGGTAACCTGTGGGAGAGATGGGCCTTGCAGTAGAGAAAAATAAATTTAGCAGTTTTCACAACCAGAACATGTAAACACACCAGCACATGTCCTACCTTTTACATATACTGCACACTGCCCATGGGGCTGACTTAGGCCTACCTTTGGGGTGCCTTACATGTAGTCAATGAGAAGGTTTGGGCCTGGCAAGTGGGTGCACTTGCCAGGTCGAAATGGCAGTTTAATACTGCACACACAGACACTGCAGTGGCAGGGCTGAGACAAGTTTGCAAGGCTACTCATGTAGGTGGCACAGCCAGATCCTGGAGACACATGGTGCACTGTACAAGGGACTTCCTTGAAAATCAAATAGCCAATCATGGAGAAACCAATTACCATCATGTTTTAAACAGAAATCACTTGCAGTTTAGCACTGATCAGCAGTGGTAAGGTGCCCAGAATAAACAGAAAGCACTTTAGCACTGATCAGCAGTGGTAAAGTGCCCAGAGTCCTAACACCAGCAAAAACAAAATTCAGCACAGGATAAAAAACAGGAGGTTAGAAGCAAAAAGACTGGGGAAACCACACCAAGAGCGGACAGGTTTAACAGAAACTACAAGCAAAATTGGATTCTTGAAGTCTGGGTAGAGGACTGCAGGATTAGAAGTGTTTATGCAGGTGCAAAAAGTATCGAGTATTTTTATGGTGTAAATTAAATGTGGAGGAAGGGTTAGTAAATGGTGCTATGAGCAAAGTTATTGATTTGATTAATTTTCGAAATAGGGATGAGGTTTATTACTTAGCAATAAAACTATGATCAGATTGATGACGTGAAGCAGATTGGGCAGTGTATTGTAAATTGTGTGCACATAAAGGATTTATATGTGTGGCAGCAACAGTTTTCAGTATCTCTGGCAGATGCTGTAACTTCCATAAATCTTGAGGTTTAAGTGTAGATGCCGCTTTTATTAATATTGGAAGTACAGTATTTTTAGAAGGTATGTCCTATGTAGCATTATTGCAAGTTAGAACATTGCCTGGTTTGGGTTTAGTTGAATTTGATGATGGGAAAGTGAGTGCTGATGCAAGCTCTGTAAGAGAGTACAATCAGTTAAAGTTAAGAACTCTTCACGCTCCTCATTAATGTCAGTATCCTATTTATGAGAAACGAGTAATCTATCCATAAAGGAAGCTTACAAAAGAGTCAACTGATATTCAAAAAAAGAAAGAAAACAAGGACAAGCTAGAAGGTGTTAATAAGAATAAACTGGAAAATTAGGGAGATATTTTAGGATACCAGTTGGAAAATAGATCAGGTGTCAGCTGCTATGCAAATGTTGTTCTCGATGTACTGTTTCATTTACCACATCTTGTAAATCAAATTCAACAAAAACTATGTAAGAGATTCTGTTCTGCACTATATCATTTGCTCCAACGTTTACTTACTGACAGATCTATAATACATTCTGCTTCAGGCATTCAAGATTTTTAAGATACATGTAGTGGATCACTAATATTTACTCTCAAAACTCAACAAGACGCAGAAGAATTTATAATGGTCATGTTTGGTGTTCTAGAAAACGAAGAAGTAGATATTGATGACATATCTGGAGTGAGTTACATATGGAACAATGACTGTGAAGATTTCTAATTAATATCAAATAAATTCTGAATGATTTCTGTACTTTTGACAGATTGATTAAAAACGCAAACCAAAATATGTCCTGCCCCAATTGTAGATCAGATGTTATGCCTATGTTGCATCTACAAAGAACTGGAAAATCCCTTATATTAATGTTGCAACGATGCAGAGCAGATGGATCTAAACTGGAAACCGAAATAATAAACTTCATAGCAAGACAAATATACATTTCTGGAAGAACTTATAACACTATAGCTATTATCTTTCATGAAGGAGTTAATGTAACATTTGGACATTACACTGTCTATTTGAAGAGGGAAACTGGATGGACAGAATGCAATGACAGCAACCTTATATTCAAATCAAAACTGCTTTTCAAACTATGAAATTCTTACCTGAACCAGAGTTCTAAGGAGGATTACTGTAAATGTATGGTCTTTCTTCTATGAGGACCATCTGTATTTTAGACCTCATTCAGCATATCAGGGGTGATGTTTTCAAAAAGTTCTCCAAAATGCTAAAGTCCTTTTATCTTCCACAAAGGAGTTAAAATAGTATGGGGATACTTCACTCTCTACTTAAAGACTGCAACAGGATCCACACAATGGAATCAAAGCAACCTTTAATTAAAAAAAAACTGCCCTTCTAAAATATGAAATTGTCACCCTTTGTTTCTTGAACCAAACATCTATGTACTATTTCTGGGAATAAAGTAATATATTGTATTTCGTCTACATTGCTCATCAGTGTTCTAGACATCCTTCTACCTACTAAGGGTGATGTTTTGAAAAGGATCTCCAAAATTCAAGTATGCTTTACATTTATTAGTAGTTGTGTACCAGGTATAATAATAAAGGGGAATGTTTTAAGATACCTTTGTTTACATTAGTGTAGTATGTTTAGCCAAACAACTGTTTAATGAATTGTAGTGAGTGTAATGCATAGTGTCACTTATTCATAGTGGTGTACTGTGCAGTTCTTTTTTATCCCAACAATCCATATGATTTTTTTTTTTCCTCACTGATCAAGGATGAATGTTCATATGGTATATCATTTATGGTGTAAAAGTATGAAAGCTGAGAACAGTAAAATGGGAAAATAAAATGTTTTACTATATTGCGATATACTATTACAACATGACCAATGTGTACTGTTATGTTACTCGAATTATGTAAATCAAATACTAACTAATTTCTATTCTTTTTCTTCTACAGCAGGTTTTGGAGTAATACATCTTTAGATGTATCAAGATACATCTAGTAACTCAGAAATATTTCTTTCACTAACTCATAACATAACATGTTATGTAATTTGAGATTTCATCAGTGATGTCATTGTCCATGTCATGAGAGATAAATTATGTGAGGTCATAAGCAGTTCATTGCGCTGGCGTAAGTTATAATTAGCTCCGGTAACTATAACTGCTGAATTTCTATGGTTTAGAACAAGTAAAATCTGAGCCTAACCATAATGTCCCTGTAACTTTTATTTCTAAGGTTTTTATAATTTCTATTTCCTAATTATAACGTCTCTGTAACCTTTAGTTTGATAAGAGAATTTCTAATGTTTTTTAACTTTATTTCCTAAGTGTAAATTGTAACCTTTGAGCAAATGTGCAAGTGAGTGCATGGGTCTCTTAGTGGGTGTGTGAGTGAGTGTGTCCCCTTAGATGCTGAGGGTACTTGCGGGCCAAGAACCCTATTATTGTTACCAGTATCCCCCACAGCTGGATTGCTAACACCTAGTCAGAGGCCCACCCCCTTTCTCCACCACTCTGCAAACGTGCCTCTTGGCACACTACTGGTTGGGGTATGAAGTCCCCTTGGGGACCAAGACCTCCCATTGTTGCCACCAGTAAGTCCCCCACAGTGGGATTGCTGAGATCTCATTCGAGGCCCTGCTCCCTTTTCCAACCACTCTGCAATTGCACCTCCTATTACACTACTGGTTGAGGGATGAACCCCTTGGCTGCTGAGGTCCTTGGGGGCCAAGAACCCCTATTGTTACCACCAGTAAAGCCCCACAGCAGCATTCTTGAGACCTCAGAGGCCCCCCTTTCTGAACCACCCTGCAAAAGCACCCCATGGCGCACTCTTGGTTGGGAGATGAAGTTCCCTTGGCTGCTGGGCAGCCGGGCCTGGTGGCTTAGAGGACTAATGCATCCATTGTAGGGGCCTATGTTTGACCTAATGTTCACAGGTTCAAATCCTAGCTGGTCCACTCAGCCTTTTATCCTTCTGAGGTCGATAAAATGAGTACCATCGACTTGGGTAACAATACCATGTGTTCATTTAGCGGCAAGATACCATTGAGGGAAAGTGTGTTTTACAATTACACATGTTATGTTATGTTATGCTAAGGGTCCTTGGGGACCAAGAACTCTATTGTTGCCACAAGTAAATCCCCCACAGCAGAATTGCGGAGATCCTCGTCGGAGGCCCCGCCCTCTTTCTCAACCACATTGCAAACCTCCTGGTGCACTACTGGTTGGGGATGAAGCCCCCTTGGCTGCTGAGGGTCCTTAGGGGGGGCAAAAAACCTCCATTGTTGCCACCAATAAGTCAACCCAAAGCGGGATTGCTAAGACCTCGTTGGAGGCCCCACCTCCTTTCTCAACCCCTCTGCAAACATACCTCCTGGCACACTACTGGTTGGGGGATGAAGTCTCCTTGGCTGCTGAGGGTCCTTAGGGGCCAAGAACCCTTATTGTTGCCATTAGTAAGTCCCCCACAGTGGGATTGCAGAAACCTCATCAGATGCCCCCCCCTTTCCCAGCCACTCTGCAAATGCACCTCTTAGTGCATTACTTTTTGGGGGATGAAGTCCCCTTGGCTGCTGAGGGTCATTGGGGTCCTCTTTTATCTTGTTTCTGACCTCTATTTTGCCTCTTTCAACTCATTTCTCACCTTTATTTTGCCTCTTTCTGCTAATTTCTCACTTTTTTTACTCATTCTTCTTGTTTCTGACCTTTATTCTGCCACTTTCTGCAAATTTCTGACCTCTATTCTGCCTCTTTCTGCTTGTTTCTCACCTTTATCTTGCCTCTTTCACCTCGTTGCTGACCTTTCTGTTCATTTCTGACCTTTATTCTGCCTCTTTCTTCTTGTTTCTGACCTTTATTTTGCTTCTTTCTGCTCATTTCTCACCTTTTTTTGACTCTTCCTGCTCGTTTCTGACCTTTATTTTGCCTTGTTCAGGTCGTTTCACTCCTTTATTTTGCCTCTTTCTGCCCATTTCACACCTTTATTTTGCCTCTTTCTGCTCATTGCTGACCTTTATTCTGCCTCTTTCTGCTCGTTTCTCACCTTTATTTTGACTCTTTCTGCTCGTTTCTCATCTTTATTCTGCCTCATATATCACCTTTATTTTGCCTCCTTCTGCTTGTTGCTGACCTTTATTCAGTCTCGTTCTGCTCGTTTCTGACCTTTATTCTGCCTCTTTTTGCTCGTTTCTGATCTTTATTTTGCCTTTTTTCCCCCTGGGAATGCAGGGAAAGCATGAAGGCCCCCACAGTCCCAGTTGGCTCCCCACCTCCTGCAGTAGCCGTCATTGCTCTCACAGACAGGGAGCTGCTAAACATGCAGCTCCCTGTCTGTGAGAGCAATCCTTTCAGAACCAGACAAAACCTCCCCTTCCAGCAAGCAAGAGCATTTTCTCAGCCCTTGCTTGCAGGAAGCGAAGTGTTTGACCTGACTTGGCGGGAGATGTCAAAGCTCCCACCAAGTGACAGCAAACAGCTATGTCCCTGGGGTGGGCACCCTGGGACATAGCAGGAGCCAGTCCTGGGTGGTGGCGGTCCTCAGGGTTTGAACCCGCCACAGGAGAGGTGTCTGTACGGTCCCTCTCCAAATTGAAAAGAAAGCCCCGGGGATGTGGTGGTCCCCGCGGTTCAAAACGGCCCAGGAGGGGGGTCCGTATGGCCTCTCTACATGATATTAAAAAAGCCCTGGGGAGGTGGTTGTCCCCTGGGTTTAAAATAGCCCCAGGAGGGTGGCCCTGTGTGCCCTCTCCTTTTATTAATCCTGATTGCCCCCGGGACCTGGCCTACCTCAGAGCTAAATAGTAGAGAAGTGCAGGAGCCCATGCTTCTTTTAGAAAACATTTCGTTGGGAGCCGCGGATCTAGCGCAACTCATGCCAAAAAATAAAATTAATGCTTTTTTGCCCTAGTTCGGGTGCCTGCGGGACCCCCCCCAAGAGTCCTAAGGAGCCAGAGTTTTCTTACCCTGCCCCCTTCTCTTTTTTTAATGTTTTTTGTGGGACGCAGCTGAAGCCGAGTCCCAAGATGACTATCAACACTTCCTGGCTGAAGTGTTGGCAGCCAATCACATTTCAGCACAGGGACTGTGGGATCCTCCTAGGTTCCGGGTCTCTACATATACTTATATGTCTTTTTTTAATTACACAAAAACTACTGAACAGGTTTACATCAAATAACAAAAAAGGTACTTTCTGGACCAAGAGCTACCATACTGCCAAATTTGATGTAATTATGTCCAGTGGTTCAGGCTATAGTTGCAGCTAAAATCTCTGTGGGAATTAATCTGGAAACACACTTTTTTTAACCCCCCCTTTTTCTTGGCTCCCACTTGTTGGATTGGCCCGAAACTTTCAGAGTGCAACAACAAGAATAACTGAGGCAAAATTTCATGAAGATTTGTAAACTGTCTCCAAAGATATAGGCAAATCAAAAAACGCTTTTCCTATGGGAACATGGTCCTAACTATAACTATAACTATAACTATAACTATGTACAGGGGATCGCCAGTAGGTAATGTGTGTGTGTATATATATATACATTTTTTTTTTTTTTCACCGTACAAAACCAGAGAAATTCAGCAGTTATATTTACTTGAGCTAACAATAACTTAGGCCCCCGCAATGCACTGTTTCTGTACACATATTACATCACTGATGACATCATCCACTGAGTGTAATTGTTTTGCACACGTTTCTTAGTTTTGAAGATATATACTAAGCTACTGCTTAACCTAAATACTATTCTTTTTGTACTGCCAATGAGTGATACTATTTCTAACATATCTCATCTGAGAGACTGTGAGACTGTCTGAATCTGTGTGTGAGTGGTTGTCTGAGTGGCTGTATGGGTGTGTGAGTTACTATGACACTTTTTTGGGAACATTTTGTGAAGATATAGGCAAGTCAAAAACTCTTTTCCTATGGAAACATGGACCTAATTATAACTACCTACTGGCAGTTGGCAGTAGGTTGTTATATTTAGGACCTAGTTTCCATAGGAAAAGCATTTTTTGTTTTGCTAATAACTTTTGCGCATTTGACGAATCTTCACGAAATATTCAAAACTAGTGTGCAGTCAGTTCAGCTGCTGTTTGGAAAGTTTTGGGGTGATTCATCAATCAAGGGCTGAGAAAAAGGAGGGGTCCCAAAACTTGCTTTCCCCATGCAATTTCCCATAGGGATTTTAGACACGACTACAGCCCAAACCGCTGAACGGAATTACACCAAATTTAGCAAAAAGCTAGATCTTGGTCTTGAAAAAGTGATTTTTGTAATCTGTTCAGTAGTTTTGGAGTTATTAAAGAAAAAAATATTTATGTATATCTAGAGGTGTGGATCCACCATGGATCCACGCGCCAGCAGCAATGCCATGATTGGCTGGCCACATCCTGAAAGAAAAGTTGCACCTGCCATTTTGTCAATTGGGACACAGTTCCCGGTGGGGCAATAGAGGTATCCTGACCACATGGGACTGATGTAGGGGTCTGTGAGAGACCCATCATGGGAAAGAAATTGCCCAAAACTGCTTTTTTGGTTTGCGTGAGGATCCACTGATCCACCGTGGTGCTCAGCGCTGCTCCCCGTGTGATTCCACAATGGATCTGTGAATTCAGAACCCAATTAATAAAATACACCCACTAACAGATGCACTCCCATACTTATGCATACACCCACCGACACACCCACTCAGAGACCCAGAGAACCACTCACATACCCACTCACAGACCAACACACACCCATGTACACACCCAAGCAACCACTCACACACACACTCACACCTGTACAGCCACTCACACACCCACTCAGAGACCCACAAAACCACTCACACACCCACTCACAGACCCACATAGCCAGTCAAACATGCACTCATACAACCTCTCACACACCCACACAACCACTCAAACACTTACTCACACACCCATTCAGCCACTCACACACCCACTCACAAACCTGGAAAACCATTCACACACCCATACAGCCTTTCACACACCCACTCAGAAAAAAACTCACACTTACTTACACACTCATGAAGCCACTCCCACACCTACTCAGAGATCCAGAGAACCACTCTCACACCCACTCACAGACCCACACAGCCACACACACCGTGAGTGGGTGACTAAGGAGAGTCTGAGGCTACAGGTTTTATTAAATCCTATGATTAGTTAGGAAAAAAACATTCTGTACAGAAAAAGTTGAAAATTGTATTCCATAGAAACTGTCCATCCAAGAGAAGAGTCCTCCTTGCTGCTCCGGCCACAGAAGTATCAGCAACCACTATAGCTAATGGTGCTGTATTGCATAGTTTGAATGACAGAGAAACATTTTACAAAAATGTATAGGGATGGAAGTAGATGGTACTGCAGATTCAAATTTTAACTTACTAAGGAGCTCACAGGAAAGGTGAGCACAGAGCACCTGCACTTATGAGTAACTAACAAAAATTAGACCTTCAGGCACATGGAATATAAGAGCCATGGATCACCATGGTCAACAGAAGGGCCATCCTGGTTGAAGAGAGAAAGATTCCATTATAGGCACGCTAAGATACTTGAAGAGAGTCCGCACGATGAGTGAAACTAAAAGAGGGAGGAGTGGCTTGGTCTAAGCCTAGAGGTAGTGCTTAACTTGAGCTGGTGCTTGCAGGTGGGGCCCATTGGCCCCCATTCATTGAGGATTAGCACTTAGGGGTCGATTCCGATTCGGGCCGGAAAAAGCACCGACCGACTCGGATCCGGAAAAAATACCGACCGACACGTACCAGTGGCGCCCGACACGCCAAGTACGATGCAAGCCGCGATAAATCCGACCGACACGTCAGGAAACCAAGCCGACCGACCGAGCCGCTCGGAAAATAGCAATCCGGCCGGAAAAACACGCGAATCCAACCGACCGACACGCACCCGGAACAAATCCGACCGAATCGTACCCGCCAACTCCAACCCGCAAAGTACGATGCAAGGCGCGAAAAACACGACCGAGTCGGACGGAGGACAAGCCGTACGACCGACACGCATACAAAACCGAGCCGAAGCAACACAATACACCGCGACCGACGCGTACGCAGCATACAAAACTGCACAAACACAGCGTGGACGAAACGGAAAACACCGTACGAGACCAATGCAGGGTCCGACTCGGTCACAAGAACGTTTCCAACATACACAAACAGCACAAAGGAAAAATCAACCAAAAAAAGGCCAAACAAGCAATTACCAAGCCAATAAACACTGGGGGGTGGGGACAGAGAACAAAGACACACCCACAACTCCACCTATATAAAGGACACAAATCACTACCATGAGCCTTTGCAAATGCCATTTCACTGCCAGCACCCAAGAGAAAGCAACCACACACCCACAGCTCATCCCTCACACAAGCCACACACCATCAGCACACCAACAAATACCTACCTCACATACACCCAGCAAAACACACACTCACACACCCTCACCTGCACACCAACACACACATCACTCACCATCACCACCCATCACCATGCCCCCCAAGAAGAATCCCAAGTTCCTAGATTGTGAATTGGAAGTCCTGGTAGACGAGATCCTCAGGGTGGAGCCACAGCTGTTTGGCACTCTGGTCCAACAGACCCCCATGTCGCAGAAAACCAAGATGTGGGAGAGGATCATCAACAGGGTGAACGCCCAATCATCATGTCGGCGCACAAAGACGGACATCCAGAACAGGTGGTATGACGTGCGCAGGAGGGTACGGGACCTGCTGAAGATAGACTACAGCAACAGCCAACAGACCGGCAGTGGCCCTCCTGCCAAGCCAATATACCTCAGGCCCTGGGAGGAGAAGGTGCGGGCCATCCTTCCGCCAGTGAGCGTATATGGACTAGAGAACATCCCAGAGCCTGGTGAGTACACAACAAATGTACACAATAAACTGCCACAAAACACACACATCACTGTCAAGGGGAGAGTCAAACCATGCACACATAGCAATTACACAGCAACTAGAACAGAATCATCCCAAAATGTGTATGTCAGTCAGATAAACACAACACATGCCATCAAAAAAGTCACATCCAACTGTGCCAACACATGTACAAACACAACCACAACTACAGCTAGGCAGTGGCACAAATAGAACTAACACACACATCCACACATGTAGCCACCACAACAACACCAACACACAGTGAAGACCACTCAAAGGAAGGAATTCTGTGTATGCTGGCCAAGTCAGTGTAGCCAATAGCATCATGGGAGTCGCAGTCACACATATTGCCCCCCCCACAACTGTCCCATCAACACCACCCTGAACCATGCTCACATCACAGGGAGTGGAGAAGGACTCACAAGATGGCTGACACTGGCTACTGCTGTGGGGAGCACAAGGCCCTGCTGCCAACTGTGCACCAACAAACAGCAGGACACCACTGACTGACATCCTGAGAGACAACTTCCACTCCCTGCAATGCAAGCACGTTCCATGGTGGGCTATCTGGCTGGCTGGGTGGGAAGGGGGACTTGCAGCACTGACTATAGTCACCAGCACCTCCCCTCACACCCCCCCCAACACAAACTCCACAGTACCCACCTGGTAGAATGCAATGCCCTCCATCCTAACACAAGATCCCACAAAGCACCACCACCCTGGGTTATGTTGTGTGAAGCACAGGGACACTCTTGGGACTCTTAGCCAAACAACTGCCAGGACAACACTCCCAGCCATCCTGTCAGCACAGCCAGCCCACCCCACAGGGAAGCAGAGTCAAAAGGAAGGAAGCATGGGCATGCTGGGAAGGGGGTGGAGGCAATAGCATGATGGGAGACGTAGTCACAGACATAGCTCACCCCCACAACTGTCCCATCAACACCACCCTGAACCATGCTCACATCACAGGGAGTGGAGAAGGACTCACAAGATGGCTGACACTGGCTACTGCTGTGGGGAGCACAAGGCCCTGCTGCCAACTGTGCACCAACAAACAGCAGGACACCACTGACTGACATCCTGAGAGACAACTTCCACTCCCTGCAATGCAAGCACGTTCCATGTTGGGCTATCTGGCTGGCTGGGTGGGAAGGGGGACTTGCAGCACTGACTATAGTCACCAGCACCTCCCCTCACACCCCCCCAACACAAACTCCACAGTACCCACCTGGTAGAATGCAATGCCCTCCATCCTAACACAAGATCCCACAAAGCACCACCACCCTGGGTTATGTTGTGTGAAGCACAGGGACACTCTTGGGACTCTTAGCCAAACAACTGCCAGGACAACACTCCCAGCCATCCTGTCAGCACAGCCAGCCCACCCCACAGGGAAGCAGAGTCAAAAGGAAGGAAGCATGGGCATGCTGGGAAGGGGGTGGAGGCAATAGCATGATGGGAGACGTAGTCACAGACATAGCTCACCCCCACAACTGTCCCATCAACACCACCCTGAACCATGCTCACATCACAGGGAGTGGAGAAGGACTCACAAGATGGCTGACACTGGCTACTGCTGTGGGGAGCACAAGGCCCTGCTGCCAACTGTGCACCAACAAACAGCAGGACACCACTGACTGACATCCTGAGAGACAACTTCCACTCCCTGCAATGCAAGCACGTTCCATGTTGGGCTATCTGGCTGGCTGGGTGGGAAGGGGGACTTGCAGCACTGACTATAGTCACCAGCACCTCCCCTCACACCCCCCCCAACACAAACTCCACAGTACCCACCTGGTAGAATGCAATGCCCTCCATCCTAACACAAGATCCCACAAAGCACCACCACCCTGGGTTATGTTGTGTGAAGCACAGGGACACTCTTGGGACTCTTAGCCAAACAACTGCCAGGACAACACTCCCAGCCATCCTGTCAGCACAGCCAGCCCACCCCACAGGGAAGCAGAGTCAAAAGGAAGGAAGCATGGGCATGCTGGGAAGGGGGTGGAGGCAATAGCATGATGGGAGACGTAGTCACAGACATAGCTCACCCCCACAACTGTCCCATCAACACCACCCTGAACCATGCTCACATCACAGGGAGTGGAGAAGGACTCACAAGATGGCTGACACTGGCTACTGCTGTGGGGAGCACAAGGCCCTGCTGCCAACTGTGCACCAACAAACAGCAGGACACCACTGACTGACATCCTGAGAGACAACTTCCACTCCCTGCAATGCAAGCACGTTCCATGTTGGGCTATCTGGCTGGCTGGGTGGGAAGGGGGACTTGCAGCACTGACTATAGTCACCAGCACCTCCCCTCACACCCCCCCAACACAAACTCCACAGTACCCACCTGGTAGAATGCAATGCCCTCCATCCTAACACAAGATCCCACAAAGCACCACCACCCTGGGTTATGTTGTGTGAAGCACAGGGACACTCTTGGGACTCTTAGCCAAACAACTGCCAGGACAACACTCCCAGCCATCCTGTCAGCACAGCCAGCCCACCCCACAGGGAAGCAGAGTCAAAAGGAAGGAAGCATGGGCATGCTGGGAAGGGGGTGGAGGCAATAGCATGATGGGAGACGTAGTCACAAACATAGCTCACCCCCACAACTGTCCCATCAACACCACCCTGAACCATGCTCACATCACAGGGAGTGGAGAAGGACTCACAAGATGGCTGACACTGGCTACTGCTGTGGGGAGCACAAGGCCCTGCTGCCAACTGTGCACCAACAAACAGCAGGACACCACTGACTGACATCCTGAGAGACAACTTACACTCCCTGCAATGCAAGCACGTTCCATGGTGGGATAACTGACTGGGTGGGTGGGTGGGTGGGAAGGAGGTCTGGCTGTCAACCAAACACAATCAATGCAGACCATGTTCACACCCCAGAGAATACATAGAAATGCCCAAATAATGCAGGACAATGTGCCACACCAATATCAACCCCTGACTGTGACGACTTAGGACAATACAATGTACAGGCCCGCACCCCGAGGCACAGTCACAACTGTCAGGTGTGTCAACCACTGATGCCTGCAGAAACATGACATACATTGTTTGTGTCTCCCAAAAACAGGTGATGATAGGGACACAGCAGCAGACGCTGAGGAGTCCCAGTCCCAGGCTCAAGAGGATGCCGAGCTCACTGGCGTCGTACAGCCTCTGTCCTCCTCGGACGATGAAGAACAACCTGGCACATCCGGTGCAAGTCAACATGCTGCACCAGCAGGACCACCAGCTGCAGCACCAGCAGGTCCACCAGCTGCACCCCCTGCACCCACCCCTCCAACGACTGTCACCACGAATACCATCCCTGCCGACATGGACAGAATAAGGAACAACACCAGCGCAGTGACCCTGGACCAACCTGGGGCCATGGACACCACCACCACCACCAACCCCCAAGGTGGACCAGGGTTATCTGTGCGTGCAACTGCACACACTGCACATGTCAGCAGGGGTGGTGGGAGGGGTGGGAGACAGAGGTCGCTGCTTGCAGACGTTGCTGGTGTGCATGAAGACCCACAACTGGTACGCATAGCTGATGCGTACCAGTCCAGCACCGGAGAGCTCAGCCAGGTAGTGGGGCTCCTCAGAGACATTAAACAGCAGCAGGCTGCCCATCATGCCCGCTTGGACTCCCACATGTCCCAAGTGGAGTCACACATGTCACGTGTGGACTCCCACATGTCACGTGTGGACTCCCACATGACCCGCGTGGAGTCCAAGTGGGATGTACTACATGAGATGACGGCGGTGCACAGGGACATTTTACAATGCCTCCGCCAGATGAACAGCAACCAGTCCACACCTCCCTGTGTGCCAACAACATCTGGTACCGAACAAACTGCAACTGCCACAGGGAGGGAGGAGGACTCTGGCGGAGAGTCCCCTGCACCGCAGCAGCCTGCACTTGAGGGCCCCCCCCCAAGAAGAGGGGTCGTCCGAGGAGGGGAAAGTGAGAGGCTGATGGCCAAGCGCAACTCCCAGGAAGCCTGAACCTGTTCTGGATTTTCGCCTTTGTGCACAGACTGTTCACCCTGTTGATGGCAACACTACTCCCACACATTGCATGGGGAGTATAAGTTGGAACAATGTGTCAGACAACAGTGGCCCCGATACTGGGGATCCTGTCTACCTGGACTTTCTATTCATCTAGGAACTTGGGATTGCAAGATTCATGTACAGCACAATCCATCCTATGCACTATTATCACAATAAACACACTAATACACCATACTTGCCTCTGTCGTGATTCCAACGTGGGTGCTGTTATGGGGATGATGAACTGCAAAATTACACAGTGTATGCGAACTGCAACAGCAAGGACAACACAGGCATGTGAGTACAGGCAACGTGACACATATGAGGGAGACACACCACCAGGGCTACACAACACATACACACCTAGGCCATCTGACTCATTGCCTACACTGATGTTGCCAGGGAAGACGGTGCAATGCACAGACACCACACCCATTCCCAGTTGTAGTCAAGTAGCCCACAGGTGCAGTAAGCAAATGGCAGTCAAATGTGTGACCACAGACAACGCACATCACAAAGTGAAGCACAGGTTTATTACACAGTTGCAACATGCTGTAACCACTACAGATGCAAGGTAATCCCACCTGGCAGCGGGCACACAGTCAACAACTGTAGACTGAAGGAAGTCCATGGGTGTGGCGCACATCACCTGTAGGGACACAACAGCTACCAGCCTGGATGTGCAATCACGTCGTCGGTGGACACAGTTCACCAAACGAATCTGAAAGTACCCTGTGAAGGACAGAAATGACACACAGTCAAAAGCAATGCAGTACAGGACAGAACAGCAAAACTCATGCACAATACATGTTACAAGATACCCACCCAGAACCAAGTTAGCATGTCAACACTGTTGGGGAGTACAGCCCACCTGTCACCACACATCGCAACACACATCCTGTCAAGTAGCCCATGGACACACTCCAACAGCACCAGAGCACCACCCACACATCATGCCAACTCACATCATTCACATGACACCTCAGGATACTCACATTCAGCTAAAGAAGTTGGTGATGAGCTGTGTGCGGACATCACCATCACCATCATCATCATCATCGTCACTGGCATCGTGGTCCAGGCCAGGATCCTCCACAGGTGGCGGATGTTGGTCATCGTCATCCTGGATGAGAGGCAACTCCTTCCGCACTGCCAGGTTGTGGAGCATGCAGCAGACGATGATAATCTTGCACACTTTCGCAGGGGCATATGGGAGGGACCCTCCGGTCTTGTCCAGGCAGCGGAAGCGGCTCTTCAGGAGACCAAAGGTCCGCTCAATCACTCTCCTGGTCCGACCATGTGCCTCATTGTAGCGCATCTGGGCAGGTGTCACAGGGTTCCTGAGGGGTGTCAGCAACCACGGCATGTTGGGGTATCCCGAGTCACCTACGGACAGACAAGTGCACATCAGCTGACTTGGAAAAGTGGGCGGAATACTACAGATCAGATCACACACAATGGCACAAAGTCAGTACACACCGACAAGCCAGGCACGCTGGTTCTGCATCTGTGCCATCAACCTGGGGATGCGACTACTCCTCATCACAAAGGCATCGTGTGCTGAACCAGGGAAACGGGCACACACGTGTGTGATGGTCATGTCTGCAAGACACACCACCAGTGCATTGACCGAGTGGTAGTGCTTGCGGTTCCTGTAGGCCTGCTCCTGGGCCTGTGGTGGTACCAAAGCCACATGTGTCCCATCAATGGAGCCAATGACATGCGGCATCCTCCCCAGGGCATAAAAGTCACTCTTCACGTCAGTGAGTCGTCGCAGTCTAGGGAAATAGATGTACCGGTTCAGGAAGAGCAACATTGCCGCCAAAACATCGCGGAGCACACGGCTGAACATGGTCTGTGACATCCCACCAGCAGACGCCACAGTATGTTGGAAGGTACCGGTGGCAAAGAAGTGTAGGGCTGCCATCACCTTCACCTTGGGGGTCAGCGCTGTAGGATACGGCCGGCCAGGCTGCAAATGTGGGGACAACTGCACTGCCAAATCCTCAATCAGCTGCCTGGTGAAGCGGTACCGTCGGATGCTGTCCCGTTCCACCATCGTTGCCAGGTCTGGGAATGGCCGATGGACAGCAGGAGCCCTGCAGTGCAGAGGAGAAGTAAGCAAGATCGTCAGTCACCCCACATATGCGGCATTGAACACACTCAAGATCCCAACATACATCATCATGAGGCACAACTACATGAAGTGTGCAGTACCGGAACGACATTTATGGTACATACATGGCCAACATCTGTCAACACGGTCCTACAGGTGGCATCAATTTGTCCCTGTTTGGCCCATTGGATATCATGATGCTGTGTCACAGTCACCCCCCAGTGACATGTGAGGACAGATGTGCCCCAGGCACCACAGCTCAACGACAGGCACATTCCCAGGGACCCTGTAATGCCACATGGACACTGGCATCACCTGGAGTATCATGTGTACACCACAACAAAACAAACATGACCCCCACAGGTAGTGGCCACACTTGCCATGGCAGGAGAGCCATGGACGTCTGTGACACACACGCACAACATCAGAGTCCATGCACACACAACGTGGATGTGGAGACTGTCTCCCATTGTGCACATGAAATCAGAGACATTGTAAACACTACATGCACAAAGACTGTGGAGGGCCATCACTATTGTGCCACTGGGACACCCTGGCTCAAACATACCGTCCCACATGGGACTCACGGGGTATGTGACATGACATACACAAACACCACTGTGAAATGTGACCATGGCACATGCACAGATATGAACAGTTGCACATCACAGTGGTCACGTACACGTAACACCCATGATCCTGTCCCCATGAACACGTGCACAGCCTGGGGGTGGCTGCCCACAGGTGACACCCACAGGACAACATGTACACCAACATACACACAATAGGAAATGCAGCCTTACATGCCTTATGATAAGGTTTGGACAGGCTGTCGTGATGTAGGTGTGCCCCTCACTCCCTGGGAGCTATCTGTGGCTGGCATATGTCCATCTGAGACAGGCATGCTGACATATGCCAGTCACATGTACAGTGATGCGTTGTACTGCAATGGACCGATCGGTGCCTCCGGCCGGCCCATTGCATTCAATGTGTGCGGGTACGCGTTGTACCCCTGTGCGCGTTGTACTGCAATGGACCGATCGGTGCCTCCGGCCGGCCCATTGCATTCAATGTGTGCGGGTACGCGTTGTACCCCTGTGCGCGTTGAACAGCAATGGACCGATCGGTGCCTCCGGCCGGCCCATTGCATTCAATGTGTGCGGGTACGCGTTGTACCCCTGTGCGCGTTGAACAGCAATGGACCGATCGGTGC